>JAPYZT010000861.1:0-44821 GCA_030522965.1 Tryphoninae sp. A BG-2022a
TCGGCTACGTGGCTGTTGTTGCGTGACATAGAAGTTGACCAGTATATGAACTGCGCGTAAAAACTTTAGATCGCTTTTTCTTGCATTCTTGTGGCTAGTACGCTCTACTACTTTACTACGTGAACACCCTTAAGGTATACTGCTAACCTGCGAAGATTCATCTCGAAATCAATTTACCAAACCGTAAGGCCCCCTTGTCAAACAAAGAACGAACTGAATAGTTTGAAAGGAAGATTTTGCACAATGGCACGACACTTCGCTATGTAAAAACAAAATAAAATAAAAAAAGATAGACGTGGAAAGTTTGAGCTTAATGCAAAAGTTCCTGCTCGATTCAACTTTACGATTTACACACTTGACGTCGCACGCGCGCGCGCGCGCACCTCCAGAGAACGACGCTCGCGAGGTGAATGATTCTTCGCCATTCAAACATGTCGATATGTCCGACGCTTTTTTCCTCCCGCTCTTCTCTCCCGCGTTCACGATTATACGTATGTATTTTTACAACGTAACTACCAAAGAGACCGAGACACGATACACGTGGAATATACGAACGGTATTAATCGATCGACCGTTTCTGCACGGCATACGTCTTACTTATCCCAATAATACGTGTATATGAGTATTATTAGGGTTTATATTATATGTACATATATGTATATGATTATTATTAAGACTTACATACGTGTTACAGTATAACCGTCAAGTACCAAGCTCACCGGTATTACTGTAATTTATACCACAGACTTGATTAAAAATTAACGAGAGATATAAGAGCGATTCAAATCAAATGAAATATTTTGATTTCAATAAAATGACTTGATTTCAATAAAAATCAAACGAAATATTTTCATTTCAACAAAATTGTTTGATTTCTATAAAAATTAAATGAAATATTTTGATTTCAACTGAATCATTTGATTTCAATAAAAATCGAATGAAATATTTTGGTTTTAATAAAAATCGAATGAAATATTTTGATTTTAATAAAAATCGAATGAAATATTTTGATTACAACAAAATGATTTGATTTTAATGAAAATCAAATGGAATATTTTTAATACAACAAAATTATTTGATTTCAATAAAATTCAAATGAAATATTTTCATTTCAATAGATTTTGCGATAAGAAAATAGACATTTTTTGAAAGTTTTTTCATATTGGAGATATAAAAAATATTTTTACAATAATAATTTCACAAAGTATATTTACAAATGGTTGGAAAACAAAATTTGAATTGATTTATTGGTGATCGGTGGTTTTTATTCATCGAATGTGTATTAATCGATCTTCTTGAATCGATGTGAATATTTTTTAGTATTCTTACTGTTTGCTGTTACGAAATTTGAAAAGTCTGATAGAACGTGGCGCGTTTTCGATACGGCTATGGACGACAGGTTCTGTAATCACACTTGTGAAGGTTTAAAGTTATCGAAATTCCGCATTTACGAATACGGTGTTGCGTAATTCTCAAGAAAAAATATTTCAATGTACACAAAACAATTGTCTAATGGCCCATCGGGTATAGAAAAAAACATTGGAGAATATCAGTTACCTCGTTATTTGTTCAACATTTTTCAACCGTGTTGTTGATAACGTTTCTAACATTATTATCATAAAAAAATTATTTTCTCTTCGTAGATGTAATTAATTTTTTTTTCATGCAACTAAAAATAACCGATTTAATTATAGTGCGAACAAAATAGGAATGCTAATTTTCATGGTTACCACTTTTTAATAAAATCTTATTTAAATTACGTACAAAAATTATTGGCACTGAGAAAATTTTTTAATTAATTTTAATATAATTTCAATAACTTTTAAAAGATAATATAATAACAACGTTTATTAGTTAGAACAATTATTGTTCAACAATAATCTCTTCAACAACACATTTCCGAACAATTTTGCACGTTATGATTGTTCACGAGCGAAATAGCTCCGTATTAATATTTCAATTTTTTCTGAAACTACACAACCGATTAAGATAAAATTTAGTTTATCCATTTTTTGCCACATTTCTGGCTCAGTCTAGCCGAATTTCATTCCGATCGATTGCGTCGCACCGGAAATCGTACAAACATCGTTTTCGAGGTGGGCCAAGCACGTAACCTCTCAAAACGGTGACCATGACAGTAAGATAAAAGGCAACAGGCACATCCATTTTCTTTTTCGTAATTCCCCCCACTCTTGCCTCTTCCCTTCGTTGAACTCCAAACGGAAGAAGGTTTACATTACGTTATTCGATTTATTTCATCAGGGCTTCATCGAATTTACGTAAATTCAATGGTAATTCGTTACATAATTACTTTTTTTCCGTCTGAGGTCTGTCGTACTACGTCATTGAATTTTTATGTTATGAAAAGTCAATTTATATTCATTTCACGAAACATAACGAAAAAAACAGTCGATACTTTATTTGGACCAATTTTTCATAGAACATTATATTTACAGTGTTTTATTTATTTTCTTTTAGCAATATAGATTTGCATTAATGAGCAACTGAACATAATTTATCGCACACATAATTAATTTTTCCACCTGAGACCTGTCGTACGACAGCTCTGAATGTGAAACGTTCAAAAACCAAATTTATATTCTTTATCGATGAAAAGACATATTTTTATTTGATAAAAAAAAATTATTAAAATTATTGTATAAAGAGTTGTTTATATGAAATTTTCTGTCGATATATAAAATAATAATTTGAGGATTCTCATGTCTATAATTATTAGTTGAATTAATAACTGCGTGAATGTAATGTAAAATTGTCTGTCAGTTTTTAGAGCAACGTTGATCGTAGAGTCACGTGTGCTACGACATCCCATCGTCGTGTGATACGTCATGCTGTTTCATTCATTGCCATCAAACTCGGCAACCAGAGTATAGTACAGTAATATACACCGTGTGACTATGTATTTATATATGGGGCATTCCATGTCAAATGGGCCAGTTTTAAAAACTTGTTTTTTTAGTCTCTCAATTTTTTGATATTTTTTAGTACCCATCGAAAAACTCCTCTTCGTGGTAATTTTTGAGATTTTTTTGATTACCCGTTCAAACGATATCGGATTTTCAAAAAATCGCTCTTTTTCGGCTTTTTTGCTCATAGCTTCTTTAATAGTAGGCCACATTGAATCTTTTTTACTTGAAATTTTCGTTTTTGAATGTACTTTTCAAAAAAAATATATAGAAAAATTATTTGAGGTGTCTTTGAATCTGATTTTTAAGTTTTAAACTTTAAATCTTTTTTTTGTTAAGTGAGTACAAATTTTGATTGTTTTAAACATTTGTCATTTTAAACTTCTGTCAATTTAACAACTTTTAAATCTAGGTAGAATGTGGGCTTTTCATAATTATAATTTTTTGTCGATTTTTGAAAAATTGAAAAAAAATTTCGTTATTTAATAACTTTTAGAACCGCATTTAGATCGTATATATATATACGATCTAAATGCGGTTTAGATCGTATATATATATACGATCTAAATACGGTACGATCGTGTGTATATATAATCTAAAGAAGTTATATATTATATATAAAGAAGTTTATTATGAAATTATATAGAATAATTCATATGGCGTATCAATTAATTTAATTTTAATCGAAAAATCGTGTGTCAGATAGGTTTCCTATGCCGTGTTAGAGACATTATTAAATTCATTTTGATGGTTGAAAATTTAATATATTTATCATCCGCAATAACAAGCTACATGAAGGCGACAGCATTTTTCGCGAATAAATGAAATAATGTGCTTTTAACGGTTGTTATATTTTCATTTTTTTTATATTTATATTTATCATATCAATACGATATTTATATTTTTCTTTCGTTTTTTATTCATACTTTTATATTATTATTATTATTATTTTCCCTTTATACATCCGCAATGAATTCATCGATAAATAATTTCCAACGGTTATTCATTTGGGTGCTAAGGGGGTACGCCCGTTTCGCACGTCACAAAGAAGAGACACGTGTGTGCCGTTATATGTTTCTCTATCACGGCACACACGCGTCGTTTCAAGAGGAAGCTGCTTCGCTGACGCGCTCCCCTGGTTTCAACCCACGTAACTTCTCTTGCAGATGACCGCGACGACGAGCGCGAGAATAAAAAAGTCGCACATTCATGGGTGAAATATATATCACGATGGATAAGCTACCTGAGTTTTTTAATTTCTTTTTTTTTTTATCACGGCCATTGGAATCACGTATGTGCGTCGATAAGACAGCGAAAGAACACGAACAACACCCGTCAGAGTCCTCTCTTTGGTCCAGTCACTCGTGTGTATGAATTAAAAAGTCGATAGACACCGGTGTTTTTGTACCAAAGCTTCGTTCTTCGTAGTTCTTCTACTTTTTTTCTGTCGTGTGACCTCGCTTTTTTGTATTTTATACCCCATTTACACCCTCCGTGTCGTATTACATTTACAAGAGAGAGTAAGAAAGGCGTGGAAAATGTATGCCATTTTAGGGGACATCTATGCTAATTTTTTTGGCTTTGCAAAATCTGCAGATAAACTTTATTTGTCGGAAATATTACCTCTTATTCGATGATACAGTGTGCTAGTCAAAGCGTATCTCAAACATCCACCGATCTGCGTATCGGTCACGTGAATTGCTTATTACTCGTCACGTTCAATTTTATAGGTTAGAATTTTTTCCTCCGTGTATAAACTTCGCAATTTCTCTGGCGCGACGCAACCGATCATAATGCAACTTGGCTCAACCGTTTCTTGCCACAATTCTGCGCTGAATGGGCTAAATATCGCCTCAATCGGTTCTTCCACGGTGGAGAATTCGCGAATCGCTTTTTCGAAGTGGGTGGAGCGCGAAGTATTGCGTATAAGGACTAAGCGGTGAGCCGTTTTTTTAGCGACGGAGGTAATAATTATTAACAAGTACACACTTAACGTTATATTATTATGTATAATAATAATATAATATATAATTATATTATAGATCATACTATATACGCGCGTGTGTGTGTGTGTATAGAATGATTCTGAAACGCAACGTAAGCATTTAATCCTCCGACTATGTGTACCTGCTCTCCATGACCGAGAGCTTCTCGCGCACTTGTTCCCTCTCGCGAAATACTCGTATATTGCGTGCGCTCAACTCGACTACTTATTGTTAGTTACACTCAACAGAGAGACGATGAGGGCGAGAGGAGGACGGAAAGGCGGAATAATCGTGGAAGAAATGATTCAACGACTCTTCTCCCACTCTTCTCATTCTTCTCCCCTTTATTTATTTCTCCCCACCACATTTGCATCAGTCTCACTAGCTCGTTATCTCCATCCCTCTTGGCTTCTGGGAGATTGGATACGACTACTCGAATATCTCGCAACGAGATCGTCTCTTCGCAATTATGTGTCGTTCATATTATGATACACCGGGTGTAAAGTATTTTGAACCTAGAAACAATGATAGAGACACTTCTCGATGCAAGACTCGAGTTATTCTTCGTCCACGTGGATTATCAATTAATCAACACTAACGTAGTAACAGATAACGTTTATTCTTTGGAAAATTGTACGTTCTTCGAGCAACGGTGTCACGAACCAGACGAGAAAAAAAAATCGATCGATAATCCCGTACTTAAAGTAGTCCTCTCGTTACAACGTTTCCGTTAGATTTCACTGAAAATTTGCAGAAACGTTCTTTGATGTCATATATATGTATGTGTGTAAAATTTCAAAGGACTTTATTAATTGCCTTAATTGCACTAATCACACATTTTCATATTCGCTCAAACCTGAAACTTTACCGGTTTGATCATTGCTCAAAAATAATAATAAATCAACGCGACCTTTTAAAAAAAAGATGACGTAAAAATATATTTCCACGAAATTTGTCACTATAATTTCTCTAGATCTTCGTTATTATTCTTTTTACTATTCAGCTATATTCAATAATTTTTACAAAATGTCCTTATTTCACTTATCAATGTTCCCAGTTCCTTTTCCTTCATTTCGCATTTTCTCCAGATTTTCAAAATACTGAATTAAGTATGGTTATTTAAAATTTTTCATATCGAGATACAAAAAATACTCGAATAAATTCCAAGTTACATTTCTCGAGAATAAATGAATAATCATTTTTAGACGTTAATAGACACAAGTATTAATTTATGGTGTTATTATATATTTTTAATTATTCACATATCTATAATTTATGCAAAAAGAAACATATATATGCATATTTCAACGTCTACAGCTATCGCTATAAAATATGTCTCGAAGCCTGATCGAAAGACTTAATAATTGCCTCATCGTCGACAGTTTGTCGTAGAGATTAAAAATGTCTACCATCAGTCCCGTACGGTACAAACGCACGACGTTTTATCGAAGCAAAAGCTAGAGAACGAGCAATTGGGAGAGAACAATAAGTACCTCCTACACTGTTTAGCCAAAATATTAATCCCAAACTCAACCTGAAACAAAATACAAAATTTCGCAACTTTTGTAACAATGATATATTTTAATTCATTTTGCTTTTTCTTTTTGTTACAGTGTTTTTAACATTCCACCGAGATATTTGAGAGAGCGTCGAGACTGTACGAGAAAAAACCGCAAAAAATGGGTCGAAAGAAGATACAAATATCGCGCATCACCGACGAGCGAAATCGTCAGGTGACGTTCAACAAGAGAAAATTCGGCGTCATGAAGAAGGCTTACGAACTATCGGTACTCTGCGACTGTGAGATAGCTCTCATTATATTCAGTTCGAGCAACAAACTATATCAATACGCGAGCACCGATATGGACAAGGTTCTCCTCAAATACACCGAGTACAACGAGCCACACGAGTCACTTACTAATAAAAATATCATCGAGGTGAGTCGAGTGTATCCGCAATGCTGCAGAACATAATATTGAAAAAGAAAAACCCCCTTGTTACGTAATTTTGTCCTTTTCTATAAATTCACATCTTTTCTTTTTTGGAGCGATTTTTTGTTTTCTTTTTTTTTTTTGGTCATTTTGTAAATTAACATGCATGCAAGAGTGACGGTTGAGTGCCCTCGGGCGGTGTGGTCACGTGAACCTGTCTGCTGACACTTGCAGGCGCTCAACAAGAAGGAGCATAAGGGTGCAATGTCGCCTGAGAGTCCGGAGCCCGATGCAAACGATTACAACCTTACGCCACGTACAGAGGCTAAGTACACGAAGATCGACGAGGAATTTCAAATGATGATGCAGAGAAATCAGCACAACGGTTCGAGGGTGAGAGATCCTGCCTTATTGATACAATCAACGAATTTGTTTCGACCGTAGTAAAGTACTCTGAGAGTTTTCACTTGATAATATTTTAAATCTCTATTAATCTATTTTTTATCCTTCGTTAAACCTGTGAATTCTAAGGACTCTAAGGTGTCAGCCTATGCGTCTGCGGATCACATAAGCTTGAAAGTACTCAGGTCTCAAAGGGTTAAAAATCTCGAATGACGTTTCGATAATCGTTCTAATGAAATGGAACAGATTTTTAATTTTGTAGACAAGATGAAAATGTACTTTTTTTGTATTCTTTATGAAGACTCGAAGCAATTATTATCGTATGAAATTTGATCTTAATGAAAAAATTCTACAAACTCTTGGTCATGTGTGAACCCACTCGTTCGGTTCACAATCGATGGATGGAGAATTGGTTCTTCATAAACAAAATGATTAACGGTCGAACATACTTAAAATCCTTGTTTGAATGGATGTGTATCGAGTCACAAGAATATGTTTTCAAAATCGTAATTGATTTATTTACTTTCCAGGGTATGGGTCAATCCAATTACACACTACCCGTGACCGTACCGGTGAACACTTATGGAGAATCGTTGCTCGGTTCTAGTCCTCAAATGGCGCACACCAGCATCTCTCCACGGCCGTCTTCGTCTGAAACTGATTCAGGTATTTCTAAAACAAACGAGAGAGTCGTTTAACGAGAGAGGTTTAGCCATTTTACTTCCTCGTAGAGAAAATTGTATGTTTGAAACACAACTGTATGTGTCATACTTACATCCACGACTTCGAATGATAGAGGCAAAAGTTCTTACACGAATGGACGATTGTAGAATACGACTTGTCATTCAGTTGGAATAAAATCCATCCGTGCTTTTACATTTTCTAAATTTTGTAAATATTACCAAACTAATTTAACGTATGAGAATGTTTTTATGAAATGTGATGGAAATATAGAATTTTGATTGCCTAAAAACGTTAATTTTCAATCAATTTTTACAGAATATGTACATACACATTTTCGCAAAATTCAATATCAAGATATATATAATTCTATAAAGTGATTTTCAATTAACGTTAAACTTTGGTAATGCAAATATTACAAAAAATACGGTGCTTTTAAAACGAAGTAAAAACGTGTATATAAAAACTGTGATATCATTGGATAATGTAGTTTGAAAAAAAATAACAGAATTGTGTAAATAAGAAGGTTTGCAATTATTCCCTCGCTTTTTATTTCGCTTACGTAGTTTTCTCTGTTTCTTTACGAGGAATCGAAAATGGATAAAACTCAGTGTATAATTGTTTACACAAGAAAAGTGGATAGTAGTGGAATAAAATAATGAGAAAGCAATGTATATTTTTTATTTCGAGAAATTAAAAACATTATATCTATAATTAATATTCCTCCACCGCTGAAAGATAAAAGTGTAACTAAATACTCATCGTCATCTCTCGTTTCGATTATTCAACACCAGTTTATCCACCCGGAGGAATGTTGGAAATGAGCAACGGATATCCACCCTCGGCATCGCCACTAGGCGGATCACCGAGTCCGGGACCGTCGCCTTCTCTCGGGGTTGCCGGCGGTGGTAACAAGGGACCGAATTCATCTCGTCACTCGCCACAGCCGCCACCTCCGCCTCATCCTCATAGAGCCAATCTACGAGTCGTTATACCCACCCCATTGACACAACCGCTCTCTGAAGATACTAATTACGACGTGAGTAACGTTAATTAGAAAAATACTAACGAGTGAAAGAAGTACTTGTCGAAACAAAGTATTTATTCAATTGTTGACTCGACAATATTTTCCATTCGAAAACATTACATAGCAGATGTTAAAACATTCATAATTAGCTCGATAACACAAAACATTTGACTATTCAAATTTGAAAATGAAGCGAATTTGGTGATAAGAAGTTTATTATAAATTCATACTTTTATCTTCCACGTTTCAGGGCGGCCACGGACAAGGTTCTCTAAACACACCAGTCGTTGCGTTACAAACACCGTCTGTCGCGGCTGGTTATTCCAGTTTTGGCCCGACAGACTATTCCTCGGATCTCGGTAGTCTCACATGGTCCCATCAGAGGTACGTTGACGATTTGTCGATGTATTCGGCCGCCACCATGTCGAATATCAGGTAAATAAAAATGGATTGTATTAACTTTGGGAAATATTTTAAGATTCAGCGAAAGAATATGATATTTTTTCTATGTTCTAAATTAATAAGATAAAGTATTGATGAAATGAAAAGGAGAAGAAAATTATTGCAAGAATTATTGCAAATTGCATTATTCGATGATGGTGGGAGGAAATTTAGCAGTTGACTTCACGGCTCATCGCCGTGTAGAGAGAAATAAACTCATATTACCGTCTGTCGGTATTTTACATTATCTCTATAAGATTAATTTGTTAATATTATTATTGTAACTTGATTCGTTTGTTTGTTCCTCTGAACGTTCAGTAGCCTTCCTCACTTAGCCGTATCGAGCAGTACACCGCCGCCGTCCACCTCGCCATTGCCCGTTAAGATAAAGAGCGAGCCGATAAGTCCTCCCCGCGATCCGCACGGCGGCAACGGGGTTACGAACGTCGGTCCGGGTTCGTCGAGCAATCTTCATCATACGAATCTGGGCGTTGGCCCATCATCGAGTAGCGTCGCACCTTCGTCGCACCACGTTTCTCACACAGTACCGCAAACGTTGAACCTTATATCGAGCAGACCAACGAGTAATCCACCGCCGTCGCACTCGGGAAGTATTACACCGACGAATTTGCCGTCGCCCGGCGGTGGTGGCGTTGGCGCCCCTGGCGGTGGCGTCGGTAACGTCGGCGACATGAGAGGGAATCACGGTGGTGGCAGCGGCGGCAATAACTCGGATTACGAGAATGGACCGTTGATGAAACGCACGAGAATCACCGAAGGCTGGGCCAACTAACGATCGCAACGATGAGATAATCTTTTTTGTTCCGCAATCGTCGATCGCGAAAAAAATTATCTCGGCCGCTCGTCTCCCAGCCGCCGCTTAGACTCTCTCGCGGACCTCCCGTTTTCTCCCGTGGAAACGCGCGATCATTTTGCGTCTACGAACGGGAAACGTCTCGAAGACTATCGTGATAATCGGTAAGACGAGTGGATTTAACAAAAACAAAAAAAGAAATGATATACTCCGTTTTTATCCTGGAACTAACGCCAAGAAGAAGAACGTGAAGAGAACGTAAGGACATTTGTTTGAAGAAGAAAAACGCGGTGCCATAATGTTGAAACTCTATATATATACACACATATATATGTTATATTATATATATATTTTTCGTGTATATAATAAGAGGTGTTGTTTGTATATATGTCGGAAGTTCGTAATGGTTTTTTCGATGAGGCAAGGGTGCAATCGATCTTGCCGCGACAATTGAGGAAATATATTTGCCGTCAAACGAGATGAAGAGAAAAACAAATCTATGTTATGTACGTAAAATGGAGAAAAACAAAAACGAAAAAAATTTTGTCGATGCGTCGTGAAACTTTGAAAAGTTAACGGATATATATACATATTGTACGTATATGTAGATTGCGCAGAGACAAGAGAGAGAAAGAGAGAAAGAGCGAGAGAGAGAGAGAGAGAAGGTGATTTATTGAAATTCTGCCGCGTAATCGTTATTGCGATTTAAACAAAAACGAAAACAATAAAAAAACAAAGCAATGACCTCAGCAGCATAATCCGTTGATTATAACTTGACTTCGTTCGATCTATCGATACTTCGTTGAAATGACATTTTTTCTTTTTTCTTTTTTAATTATTTACATTCGTGTCAAACACGGACGAGTTTCGTCTCGCGATTCATTAATGTCGAAAATCGAGTTCAATTTGACGATGAGCAATCGATCTAGTCATTGAAAGTAAAAAAAGAAAAAGAAAAACAAAATTTATCTCTACTAAATTATCGGCTAACCCTCGGGTCAAACTCGAATTTACGAATCGATACCAAGCCTTTTGTTTCATTATTATTTAGTTTGTTTCAAAGCTTTTATTTCTTTTCTTACGATGTTCGAATCCGGCGAACGTATTTGGACAATGCGTCTGCGTAGTGACGCGTTTGTGCTGACCGCGATGTACTCCGAGTTGAAATCTTTTTTCTTCGGTTTTCTTTGTTTTTTTATTATTATTTTATTATTAATTAATCGCTTTATACAATCTCGTCGCTAATTATTATTTTATCTATAGGCTACAGTGTGCATTACCAAGGCTCCTTTTATTTTTTTCATCATAAACGCTCGTCTCTGTTCACGAAAACAATTATACGTTCCGACAAATTGTAATAATTCAGAGCATGTTTTCGGTGATTTGTTTTTTCTGTTTTCCTACGATCGCTGAAAAGAAACATATAGAACAACAACAATAAATGAGTGAGTTGCGTTAACGGTCTTATGCATTGCTGGTGCGAGCGAAAAACGAGAAGAGTGAACAATTTTGCAGATTCAAAGATTCGGACGACGTACTAAAAATTATAACATGATATTCTGTGAAAACGGGTTTCGAAATTAATATATTAAAAGGAACAAAAATATATATATATATATATATATATATATATATATATATATGTATATGTATGAAATAGTCCATATCGATAGGGCATATATATATAGTAAAATGAAAACCATATACTCTCGCTGAATTCGTATCACGAATGCTCGCATGAATGGAGATAGATGATACTTGTCAACTGTAAAATGTCGAATTCGATTTACACAAAACAAAACAAAAAACAAATACGTATAAATCGTGCAAAGATACGATAAATTTCGTTACAATATTCGGATTAAAAAAAAAGCGCAACAATCATGGAGAAAGTTGTTTATCCTGTTATGAGGCAAAAAAAAAGAAAACGTTTTACAGGCATTGAAATACCTCTATGCAGATATATACATATATTCATACATGCATATATATATATATATATATATATATATATATATATATACATTTTCCACGAGTATTTTGCACATTTGATATGAGAACAAGAAAACGAACAAGATTTAAAGGGAGAAAACAAGAACGAAAAAACAAAGACGAAAGTTAGGATCGTTGCAACTTTTGCAGCCTAAGAGCATTGAGAGAGTGCACAATCTCACAGATATATATGTCAACGATGTTTGAAGAAATTTATAATTATCGAAAAGAAAAGCAGACTAGAGTTTCTCGTACGATCTCTCGGGTTTTCTACGTGTTCGTATAGTAAAATAAAGTAAAAAAAAAAAAAAGAAAAAAAATAGGCACGAAGCCTTCGACGAGTCGTACGTTGTAGTTTTTCATTCGAAGAATAGAAGAAAAGCTGCGACTGAAGAAGAAAAATCGCGGCGCGAACAAACTAACGCAGTACAACACCAAGTTTGAAAATAAATTCTGGTTTTACATAAACGTTCGCCACTTCCAAATGCGACATGGAATGTCGAATTTTCATTTTTCGTCTCGTCTTCGTCACTCACGTGCCATTTTAAGCGGTGGATTTTTCTTTGTTGTTTTCAACCAGCGTACGCGTCTCCTCGTATGGCGTATCCTTGTGAGAATTCTCTCGAAAAAAGAAAGAAAAGAAAAACAGGGATTTAATATTAAAGAAAGAAAATAAAAGACCGATGAAGAAGAAATATTCGTTGAATAAATGTAATGTAACGTATCCTCGATGGACTACACAGGTAACGGAATAAATAGTGCCTGGCACCGTTTTGCGGCCCTCCTCTTGTAACTTAAAGAAGAAAAGAAGAAAAAAATAATAATAATGAATATATACACGTAGCGAGCAGTACGATACGAAGGATATTTCTCCTGGATTCGTGTTCCGAACGATCTCTCGTCACAATTGTAAAAAAGAACAAACGATCGATGACGGAAGTACGTCAAACTTGGAGGAAGGAGAAAGAAAGCTCGGGAGAAATATTCTCGTGCGTAGGGCGAGACATTTTAAGATGATCACAAAGTGCAATCTTTTAGGCGACACACTTTTTTATCGAACGAAAAAAAAAAAAACAAAAAAAAAATAATATGAAAATGAGACAGAGAGTGAGAGAGAAAAAAAAGTATAAAGAAATTGTTATTTTTCATAACGAAGAAATGAAGTTTGATATATTGAAAAGAAACAAAAACAAGTATATGATATCATCAACTGTAGTTATTTAAATTTTTCCTAATGATAAAGAAAGAGTTGAATTCGATAAGTGCGTTTTTATGTCTACGAAAAGTAAAAGAAAATGAAATGAAGGAAAGAAAGAAATCGAAGCGTTACAAGGTTTCAAACGCGTCGAATTTCGTTCCATCGAATTGGCGAAAATCACAAATTTATTTTTGGCCGTTGAGCGGAGATAAAAAAAAATATGAAAGAAAATGTAATTTCGTCCCGAACACGAATTTCCGATTGCGCGATTCGACAACCTCTTTCAATCGTTCAAACTCGAACCAATTCCCACAAAATGCCTTTGACTCTGGAAAGACGCGAAAAACAGAGAGATTATAAATGATTGAAAGACAGCAAGAAAGAAAGAAAGAAAGAGAAAAGATAAAACGGTGGCGAAACAATTGTACCATCGCCCGTACTTATAGCTTCGTTGTTTCGCGAGTTAATGAAACGTGCACAAATATTTGTGTCTGTTTTCTTTTTGTTTTACCGTTGAAAGAAGAAACAGATGATGATAAGTAAAAGTGGAGACAATTGAATTAATTGAATTAATTAATAAATCGTTAACTCAGGAATGAAAGTTACAACTTTATAGCGCGTTACGAACCAAACGTCGAGAGCCGTACACACCCGCGTAAGAATGAAAAGACAACAACAACAACAACAACAACAACAACAACAACAAAATGTCGGTTATTCAACTTACTCCATCACGAAATACAATATAGTGATATAGAGTTTAAGGACTATTCACAAATGAACAAATGATGATTAAAAGAAAACTAAATAAATAGAAAAGAAAAACGTACACACGACATAAACACAGACACATCAATTTTCTCAAGTGTACGTAGTTAACGTTATAGACTTTACGTAACAACACTTTAATCAATATTTTTTAATATGGACTGCGTGTAATAAATCATTGACGATGCTTACGACGAAGACAAAGAAATAAAAAGAATCCGGAAAATTATTACGAATCAGGAAAAATTCGAAAGTTCGATGCGATCGATCGACGATGATTTGTATCGTAGAAAGTGGAGTAAGGCTTGATTTTTTCAGTCGACTGCACACATGTCTTTCGCAGTTTGTTGATTAAACAAAATTTTACACAAAAGAGCGTACGGAGCTCGTTGGGCGTTTTAAGATAAAGGCAATTTTTCCGTTTATCCTTTTCTTTTTCTCTTCTTTTCTTTTTAATATTTGAAATCGATTGGTCGCGTACAACACCAGAATTAAATAATTGTAACAAATAAATGAATGACTAAATAAATAAATAAATAAATAAATAAATAACCGCAGGGACTGTTAAAGTTGTCGGAATGCTGTGAATGACATGGACCATCTTTAACAAAAGGAGCTTTACATACTAGTAAATACTATTCAGATGAGAGCGAGAGAGGGAGAGAAAGAAAGAAAGAAAGAAAGAAAGAAAGAAAGAAAGAAAGAGTTATTGGCTTTGTAGAGAGACTTATTGTGAAATATTAAAAAAAAAAACATTTATTCGTATATGTATGTATATGCATATGTATACTCACATGTATGTATGTATATATGTGTATATATACATATATAAAAAGAGATACAAAAAAAACATGAATTGTAATGCACAGCACGGTTAAGGATCGGTGTAAAAGATTAGTAAAGTGAGATTAAAGGTGTATGTACTAGCCACAACTGTTGTCACTGCAGATAAACCGATAAAGCATATTGGAAATACAGATTTAAATACTGGACATATCTATAACGCCAAGTAGCCAAGAAAAAAAATTTTAAAACAACAAATATATATCGCCACTTTAGTGTTACTTACTGTTATATCGATGCATCTCGAAAGCTCGTCGGGTAAATGGTAAAAAAAAAACAAAATGTGATGTTTTTTTCTTTTCTTTCTCCATAACGCGACGAAACATCTCGTAGTTAAGATCGTTACGATAATCTTCGTTACTTATTTTTTTCTTTCCTTTGTGTTCACTCTTCATTTGAGCCGCAACGAACGTACGAAAAAAAAAAAAAAGAAAAGTGAACAGACGCGAGACTGTTTGGACCTGTCGAGTTACAAGATGCATTCTGTGAACGAAAAAAAAATAAATAAAAATAAAATAATAAGAATTAAATAAATTTTATTATCGACATGTATAAGGATATTAGTGTGTTGTAATATTGTACCCTTTATTTGTATAATAGAGATTATAAAGAGTCGTTAAAGGATATCTTCGTGCGAATGAGAGAAGGAAAGAAAGGAGAGTATGGGAAGAAAACAAGAAAACAGAAATTATGAAATTTAGGATTACGATCGATTTTTATTCGCAAACACAATTGCATTGTAAAATGTATGACATTTGTAATGGATTCTCGTTTACGTAATACGCGAGCTTACACGTATAAACGTATTCGTGTAAAAACGTGTAACACACACAAACACAACATACACACACACACACACACACACACACACACACACATGTAAACACATGCACGTATGTGTATGAGTGTGTAAATCTTAGGTACGTATATAAAGATGTATGTGCAACCTGAGAAAGAAAAAAAAAAAGAAAAAACCCGAATAATTATCACACTATTATTATTAGTAAAAAAAAACAATGATAATGAAAGAAAATAAGTTGCTGTGTTAGACTGTGACTTTACAATTCAGCGAACGGCAAAGACGAGAAATTAATTCATATAGTGCCATCGTAACATTTTAATTATATAACACAAAACAGACAAACAAACAAAATAACGTTACAGCTGCGTTTTCTTTCTTCTTTCGTTTTTAATCGATAATTCTTACTAGACGAATAATAATTGGACATATATAAGTTGCGGTGTTGAAGACAAAGACTTGGTTTTATGTTTGCGACGAATTATCATCAATGTTTGCCAACATCTTATATACATACATATATATGTATATGTATAATATGATAAGGGAGTGAGACGGTCGGTTGATTTCCTGATAATGTAGTTTATCTATATCATTTATTCGAGGAAAACAAAACAAAAACAAAAAGAAGAAAAAAGAATGTCATTCAATTTCTGCACACGCAATATTCACGCAACACTGATCGAAAAAAAAAATATATATATACACACACACACACACACATATATATATATATATATATATATATAGTTTTATAAAGAATATTCTGTTTTTTTTTTTTCGCTGACATACATTTAACGATAGTTGTTATCTCGTACGTGCAAGATTTTTTAAAGTTCTTGGACTTGAGAAACCGCGGTGTTGAAAAAAGATGCGTCTCATCGTTGTGCCCTTTAATTGTGTGGAATCTCGTGGAAAAGGATAAAACAAAACAAAAAAACGGAAAAACACCGGAACATCTTGTCTGTAACGTACATTTCATTTTGGTGCTCGATATGCTCTCCCTGAACAACGCCCCCCCCCCCCCCCCCAAATCTTCTCTTTACGAATAAACGTTACGTTTTTATGAATTACCGATTCTATATGATAAAGTACGATCATATATTGCCTATCGTCGGTCAGTAAGGTTAATTAAAACGAGGACTTAGCGATTAATGATTGTTATTTGATAATGCTCTATGTACATCACACATACGTTACATCACGAATGATATAGAAAAAAAAACAAACAAACAAACAAACAAACTTGTAAACTCATCGCAATATGATTAATATTTCAGTGTATCAAGCATAATATGCTATATAATTATCATACGATGTTGCCCATAGAATACATTTTACTTGGTTTTTATATTTCACGGTATATATTTTATTTTGTCTGTTTGTCCAACAACGATCCAGTATCCATATTCTTTACTTTTTCGTATCTGTGCAACGAGGACGACGAGAACGGGGGAAACTCTCGGGGACGATTGTAGATCATTGTTACAGATACTGTTTCTTTCTTTTTTTTCAATTTTACTTTCAACGGAATTGTGTCTTATCACTGAAACGCAGAAAAATGCATCTGTCGCTTGTCTTTCACCGCTCTCTTTTCTGCTTGCGTGGAAACTTGGTTCTTGATAAATTTGTAAAATCATTGCATTTGATCATTTATTGTTCGATTAATTTTTCGTTGATTCTTTTTTGTCGAAGGAAAATATTCGTTATTCTTTCAAGTTTTTTTTTGTTTTGCTGCATTCTGTTCGAGTAATTGTAGTCGTTTTGTTGTTGTTGTTTAAATCGATAACTGCGCACAATTTAAACGTATCGCGCTTCGTCTTCGCTGCGAGCAATTGTTCCGTTTGGTTGAAAAATGTTTTTTTATTTTTGTGTTTTTTTTTTTTTTTTTTTTCTTTTTTTTTTAATAATTCGATTGATCATTCCGACGAGAAATAATGGCTTTATAATTGGTTAACGAGAATAATCGTTCGGATATTGTCCATCGTCGCTTTTCTTTCCCATGGGAAGAACGAAACTTGCTAGAACTGCGGAGCAGGATTGCTAAATTTGTGATTGAAATTTTGAACGATTTTGACGATCATCTTTCGAATACGCAATTATAATTATAAAGAAAAAAGAAAAACAAACGACATTAATTATCGGCAGTCCTGCCCCGATTACGAAATTGTGTACAAAACCGTTTTGTCGTTTACAAAGAAAACAAACAAATAACAAGAAGAAAAAAAAAACAAAGCAAAACAAAAAAAAAGAAGAAGAAAAAGAAATCATGTGATTCAGGCAAAAATTCGCCATGGAGTATTCCGTGTTTATTGTCACTACAACGTCCATTAACATTTACGAATAAGAGAGCAAAAAAACTGCGTCACCGTGATTCAAAGAAAAGACCCATTTTTATATGCGTAAATCTTAAAACGTGATATAAGTTTGTGGTACGTCTGTCGAGACGTGACGAAAAAAAAAAAAAAAAAAAAAACGAGATACGTCGCACGACATTAAATGATAAACATCTGTCTCTGTCTTACATGTGGACGAATGTACCCCCAATCCTCTGGTAGAAGCGCCTTAATATCACGTGCCTCGATTAATATTTAAACTGTTCACCTGCTTATCTGTAATTTTATTAGTCTATGTAATGAATTTCGTGTAAAATCGAGTTATTCTTTGTACTACTCTTGTAAATACATTCCAAAGAATTACTGTCCACCAATATGCTCTCCGTGTATGCCGATGATCCCGCGTGTCTGCCGTTGTTCCTAAGATTAGCTCTTCTACACGCGAATCCACATCCAAAAATTCCTAGCATGCCTTTTTTATTCTTATTTTTTCCATCGTTTATCTTTCACGACGAAGCCAAAGTTCCTTGATGATTCAATGATTATGTTTGGATGTCAGAAAACCAACTTCAAATACGCTTCGATGATTTGTTTTGTTTTTTTTTTTTTCGTTTTATTACACACGGTTGTTAATTTTGTTGTTTCTCGATTACAATAATGCAGTGCTCTTTGTGCAGCTTTATCGAAAAATAATATAGAAGCATACAATATATGTTATATGTAAATATACATGTTCGACGTTTTTATAGAAACTACTACTATATATATCTCCCTCTCGTTTCTCTTCGTTTTTTCTTCAAGTAGAAAATGTCGAATTGACTAATCACTAATTAACCATCTGTTTATATACTTTTCTTTCTTTTAGTCTTAAATGCGACCACTCTTCTTGTCGCAAGGCTCGATCGGTCGATCGAGGTTGATATTATCATACGTATATTTTCATTTCCGCGTAAGTCTATCGCTCGAATCCGCAATACGTCGATCGTTTTTCGATCTCGGAACGAAAAGAAAGCAAACAAAAGTCAAAATTTTGCATTGGTGATGTTAATAAATCGTTTTTATTTTCATTAGATTAGAAAATGATATAAGGATGTTTTACAATATATAAAAAAGAAAATAAAGAAGAAGACTGTTCTATTGTCCGTTACATCGTGCCTGAAATTAATGGCACAACTAAAATAAATGCACTCTCTCTCGTAGATATATTTGTTTAATTTGTTCCTTCCGCTTTTTTTCATTATCTCTTAATTTATAAATTAGACACCACGCTTTACACGAACTGACATTGACGAACCACCGACAAGAAAAAAATGATGATTATTCACTTGTTCTCGCGATCGCTCAGTGTTCGACAGCGAGAATCGAGAGAAAATACATGTCTGAATAGCAAGTTTGAATGGGATGAAAAATTGTAGATTACGTGGAATAAATAAAATAAAAAATACCCAGCAGTAATTTTTAGCTAGAGGATCGAAGTAAGGATTCTTTCTTAATTGGAATCGCCAATTCAAGGAAACAAAAAGAAAATGCGGTGAAAATGTTCTTTTCCTTTTATGAAATGGAAAATGTCAATCGTATATATCTCTCGCCGTTCGATCTGTTCGCGACAATATTCGAAGATGTTGTTTGATGTGTTTTACTTCTTCAATATCTTATTTTCTCCCCATATTAATTAACAAAGAGAGAATTTTCGTTAATGAGATAACGTTAATTCCCTCTTTGCGAGTTGACATGGAAAGATTCTATTGGAAATATAGTTTACTTTTTAATCGTTTCTCGTCCCACTTTAATCGAGCGTACAGGAGTTCCTCGTCATTCACGAAAACTGTAACTCGCGAACAGTCTTTGCAACTGGACGGCAGACGAGTTGACTTCGATAAGATTTGCCTGTTTCTTCTTCTTTGTTTCGTTTTTTATGAACACTGGAGACTCTTGAGTAAGTCGGAAATGGACCAAACGTTGGAAGAGTCCATACAACCATCAATAATAATGATAATAATATTGTAGATGAGCTCGCTTTAGGGAGCCTCTTGCAGTTTGGAACGCCGATATTCTAATAAGCTTATTTAAGACTCTCTTTTGTTGTACAGTTATTTTTGTTTTTTTTTGTTTTCTTGTCCTTAATTATTTCTTATGATTTCACATAAGACGACAGCGATCCTCGCCTTGCGGATCTCCCTGAAACACAAAATGCATATTTTACAATTAGATTCGACACTCGGGACAACCCTTTTGTCTCAATTTCCAACCCAGCATGCCTCGTTAATGTATTCTTTCCTCATATGTACGATGTGCTTTAGTGGTTTTTTTTCTCGGTCATTAGTCACAATGATGCAAGCGAGCTATTTTCATATTGTTGTTTGTAACTTTTTTCCTCAATTTTTTCATAATATTCAATAACGTACGATACGAAGCCCAGAACAGCGAACAACACAATTTTATGTAAATCGGTGTAATGATCCGTTCGATTGATACAAACGTTCACATTAACGTCGATGGAGGAAAAAAAGTCCGTGATTTTTCGGTCGGCAACGTTTAGTGTTACAGTTTAGTGGAAGCATGATTGAATGGCGTGCCGATTAAAAAAAAAAGAAAGAAAAAAAAGTAGCTTATAATGAAAGCGACTCAATTTCCTCAATTGCCAAGTAAGTTTTATATATCTATATATATATATTTATATACATTATTAATTGAATAAAATAATCTAGTCGAATGATTGAGCGAATGAACATCTGAGAGCTTGTATAGAACTTACATTGTTTGCCCATCAGAGCCGTGCGCCCTCTTAATATGGGTACAGATATGTTCTCTACGGAAAAGAATTGATAATTGGAAAACCAACCGCGAATATCGTTTTAATTTGACCTATTTTATCGGATTTTCGCATACACTTTTATTTTTATCACGATGGATCAATAAATGTCGAGGAGAAACATAATGACAACCAGAACTATGTACATACCCAGTAATGACTAACACATTTTTGGTTTGATCTCGTTTTTCAGAATTATTGCAATATTCGAGAAAAAAAAACGCCAAATAATCCAATAATCGATATTTATCTCAATTTTGTTTCGTCTACTCGAGTGCCCAAAGTTAGTTTGTACGTGCTACATCGTATATGCAATTTGATCTCATACCATAGCAGATAATCGTGATAACGAAAGAAAAATTTAAAAAAAAGGGGGCCTTATAAAACAAGTGTTCGTCTTTACCTGTTGATGGTGAAGTTCCTCCGACGATCTCAAGTTCTCCCTGTGTCGTGACAGACTGGTCGACAGCTGTTGTCTCTTTCGTTCTGAAGAAGCCATTTCCTGTGAAACAAAAGGACGATATTGATCAAAGAAACGTAAAAATTACCGAAACTCGGAAAACGAATGAGTGATTGATGAATTTACCTCCCCATCATTATTGAGAAGGATCGTCGTCATACTGTCAGCGACAAACCATTTTTGTCCCTTCATTACTATGTTGGAGGGTAATTCGTGAACCGCACCAATGTCGGCCGACCATACCGAAACGTTCGCACCACCGTCGATTTTAGCTGTTCTGTGGAATTTGAAAACCGTCTCGTGAGGTCCAGCTTTGCGAATTATTTGCCAACCACTAAGAGCGATCTCCTACAAATTATACAAAAAAGGAAATTAAACCATGAAAACCCATATGTAGCTTTTCTGTTAAAATGTGCAACATTAATTCAATTATTTTGATTAAATCTCAGAAATTGTTGATTATCGGTGAGTAAAGTACTTGCCTTGTTTCCCTTGTTGGTTAACTTAACGAAACGCCCTTGAGGGTCGGCCTCGTTGATCTCGATATCACCTCTGGCCGAACCAGACACGGAATAATCGCTAGTGCTGCGTTCTTCGCTCTCTTCGAGAAGCGTCCTCTTGCGCTTTGCACCGCGAATCGGCGTATGTCGCGAGGGTGTACTTCTGCTTCCGGACATTGTCGAACTCGGTGATTGCATCGGTGTGATGTTCAATCTATAACAAGGAGAAAAATATATATGTGCAACCAAAATTATGCAAATATACAAAATGACGTCAATCGAATGAACGCGGTTCAAAACCGGAAATTTTCGTTCCTCACCTCGCCTCTTCAGATTCCAAAAGTTTTCTGTAGGCAGCGATCTCAAGATCGAGAGCCACTTTGATATCCATGAGATCCTGATATTCCTGCAACTGCTGTGCCATCTCATCCCGCATGCGAGCCAATTCAGCCTCCAACATAGCCATATTCTCGGCGTGACGAGCCCTCTCGCCCTCGCGCAAATTCTCCAGATCCCTTGGAATGTTAACACGGTCATTATCGAACAATGAAAATCCCGCGATATTTGTAGTAAAGTTTACAACGAAATTTTCAACTCTATATCAACGTGTTACCTGTTACGCAAGTTGAGAGCATTGTTGGTGGATTCGAGCTCATTTATACGCTGATTAAGATCTTCGATTCTCGTTCTAGTTTGTCTGAGCTCTTCAACGGCAAGGCTGGCAGCACCGCTGTTACGCTGAGCGTGTGAAGTCAAATTCTTTATCTTGTTTTCGTACAACAGCTCGATTTCCTCGCGATTAGCGCGCATCTGTCCCTCATACTGATCGCGCAATTCTTGAAACGATTGCTTGAGCTTCTCCTCGTATTGCTCACTGAGACGTCCATCGATTTCCGATATTTCAACCTGTGTAATAGTATCCTAACTCAACGAAAGTGTTGAATTGTATTTTGGTAATGAACGGATGGATTTTATACGATAGTTATTTGTCGATGGTGAGATATGTGAACGGTTAGAATTTATCCATATAAAAAATAACAAATATAGAAAAAAAACGAAAGCACACGCAGGAAGAAATACAAACCTGACGTCTTGTTCGGGTCTCGGTAAGTTCTTGTTGGTAGACTTGATCCTTGAAGCTAATATCCTCTTTGAGACTCTGAATATTGTTCTCGAGGTCAATGCGCTGGAGCGTCTCCTCCTCAAGATGTTTGCGTGCATCATCCAAGAGTCCTTTGAGCCTATCAACTTCCTTCTCCAATTCGCGCTCCCTTTCGGCGAGTTTCTTGCACTCGGCTTGAGAATGATTGTACTGAGACTGAAGATCGCTGCAACGAACCTCATATTTCATAGCACTCCTCTCGGCTATCTGAAGATCCTTGATCTTTTTGTCCAATCTGAAAGTATCCAAAGAAGAAGAACCTTTAATGATGCATGACCATGAAAACAAAACAGTACAATGAAAATAAATGTAAAAATCAATCCATAACAATGTTTCTCCGCTTGAATAACAATGTATATCCTTCTTCGACGAGTCCGGAGTCGTGCAAACATTCGTCCGGTTAATTAAAATCGTAGTTTAATCGCAAGGATTCTTCGATCGTAATTTCTACTACAGGATGAGCCATAAATCACGTCTATATCAAAACCATTCCATCTATGTGCTTCGCGGTGACTCCAGTAGCGTGCCTGTCCTTGGCCTACACTCTGGCGCGTCCAGAGATCTGCCTTACCGACTGAGTCATCGCGACTCAGTCCCAAGGTAAATTCTCGTTTCCAAGGAAAAGTTTTCATGCCTACAATGTTATAATTCTCTAGCTTATCGTTTCCGAGGGTACGTAAAGGTCGATATGGAGAATGTGGGCGAGTAAACGATGGAAATCAAGGATACGAAACAAACAAAAAAAGTTCCTCTCTCCAATCGATTTCAACGATTGTAAGCAAATTGTCTCGATGGTTAGAACGCGTTGAGGAAGTTCAACGAAAATTCGTCCGGGTTCGATGCGGTCTTCGTAGCGAATCTATAGATACACCAGCTGCTATTTCCAACCGTACTAACGACCCACATAAAGAATTTATCTTTCTCCGAGTGAGGGGGTCACAGTCGTTTGATGAGAATTTCTTCTTTTTTTTTTTCAAACCCTCCCTATACACCAACCTCTTAATGTAATCGAGTCACACACGACATTCCCCCATAATTTATCAAGGTTTACCGCGTGTGTGCACGACATTAACAAAGCAAATGGTATTAAGGATAATAGTTTAATAGAAGAATGACGTCCATTGAGAAAATAGACGTAAAAAACAAGAAAATAACGATCCACCGTCTTGAAATTTATCAAATTATTAAAAAAAAAAAAAAAATATAAGTTTTTTTAATGAGTACAAATCATCGGTACATAAAGAGCAAAAGAGATCCGCATGCGGGGAATCCCCCGTGAAGAAACCTCATTATTTTCAAAGCACATTGGATGAAACTAGTGAGGAAGACTTGAAATTAAAGTTTTCCAAGTGTTTCATCAAATTTTCAATCTATTTTCGAATCTGGCCTTTTTCTTAACGTTTGTGTGTTTATTAAAAATTGATTTGTATATTTTATTTGCCAAAAATATATCTATATTTTATTGGATACAAATTATCGGTACATAAACAGCAAAGGAGATCCATCCGCATGTGGGGAATCCCCCGTGAAGAAATCTCGTTATTTTCAGAGCACATTGGATGAAACTAGTGAGGACGACTTGAAATTAAAGTTTTCCAAATGTTTCATCAAATTTTCAATCATATTTTCGACTCTGGCCTTTTTCTTAACGTTTGTGTATTTATTAAAAATTGATTTGTGTATTTTATTTGAATATTTATTTGAAAATTCATCCAGCGAATTTTTGTATAATTATGTTCATTGGTTTTAATATGAAAAATATTACTATGAAAAAAAAAAAGAAAATTTCATGAATTTCAACCGTCCAAAAGCCGCGCGCCTCGTTCTCGATGAACCAGCCAGTTCTCTTTGTTTTCGTATTTACAGCATGGCCGTTTCTTTTTTAGATTTTAATCTCGTTTCGTTGATGCAGATGACTCGCATATTCTTCGAACTCGCCGGCTGCTGGTCGTAAGAGTAGTGACGCTTCAAGCATGTCTCTGTGTTTATACAGAAGAGAGCACGCGAATATGGCCGCTAGGTGCACGCACACTCGCGCATGCGCAACGAGCTCGGTAGGGGAGTTCGCCGGCAAATGCCTCGATTCACATGTGTCCCGTACATTGGTCGCGTATATATCGTCGAGTCAATATTAGTTACCGTGTTTCTTAATTTCCTAACATTTTCCCGCTGCGAGAGTCAAATAGAGAATATACATTTTTACAAAGCCCCTCATGAAATATTAATGAGCATGATTAAGAAAAAACGAGGAGAAAAAAATATGAATTGATAAAAATATTCGTTGATTTCCCAAGTCTCGAGTGTCACCGTGGGTTTCGAGACGGCAATTGGTTGTTCAACTTTAGAATTTGCTTGGTCGTCCTCCCTCGATTCCCTCGAAAACCCATGGCCGAATAATACGATGACCGAATTTCTCGATCGCGTAGGTTGACGTCACGGACATTTTTGTACGTTCGCTCACTCGGGAGACAAAGAGAGAGAGAGAGGGGGGTGAGACGGAGCAAAGTTGATAGTTATGCACAAAAGTTTCGGAGTTTCTCTCATAGATGGCATTGATTTTATTGCCAAACATTTCGTTGAAACGAGAGATGGCCTCGAGCGAGCGAAAATTAATGTTGTGAAAAAACACCTAGAATTTTTCCATCTTATGTTTACCCTTTATATTATAAAACGCGACTGTAAGATATTCATATCATACCCTGAAATAGATGTGACCGCTCGCAGTTTCCTTGGGCAACGAGTCACGTGACCCAAACATATAACTACGTGCAAACACGTATGAGCGTAAGAATAAAATACCGGATTTATTCGTTCTCGTTCATTATGATTGATATGTTCTCTTGACGCGTTAGCATCATGTTCGAGAACAATGAATTTAAACAAAATATCGACGGCTATCGCGAGGAAGCAGCCGTGATGCGAGGGAAAAAAAACAGGAATAAAGAATGTCGAAAGTTTTTGTCACAAAGCGCACGTGTGGAAGCATACGTATACGTATCACCGGCAACTTGTATCAGAGCGTCCACATATATATACATCTATACGTATAACCCGATACGGCGACAATCTTTTTATAAACTCAGAGATGCCCTCGTAACCACGACAGCATCGCCGAAAATATTATTATCGACGGGTGAAAGAGAAGATACAGAGTAGTAATAATGATATAAATTATGAAAAATCGAAGTCTGTGTGAGCTGATTAAAAATAACCTTGAGCCAAGAGTCCGGCGAGTTAACGTTTTAGTTCGTTGAGAATGATATTTTCAGGTCAGGTAATACACACTCGAGCCGGGACTGACATCATCACCGTATAGTAAAGGATGACGCAACTATAATATATACGTATATATAGTAAACGGCGTGAAAAGCCATGGCGGTATGGTGTAACCAGTGCGCATGCGGCAGTTTCGCGCCTGCGCGCTCTCACGGCCGACTAAAAACACGCGCTTCTTTAGCTTGTACACACACGTATCGTGAGTGCGTCTTGTGACTGCTTATAGGCATAAACACGAGCAGCCATGCATAGCATACGCGAGAATCAATGGACGGAAGGGCTCAACGCTCGAGAAAATTTGCGTGTGTGAATGCGTCATTACATTGCTATTCTTGATACGAATGTACCGCTTCCTTAATATTCGTTTCCTGGTAATGATGGCATTTATATTCACGAATTTTTGTTTACAGTGTCCATTTCTTTTACGGAATTCATCGATGACGTGAGCAATAAAATGAAACTAAGCTACTTTCTCGTTTCGATACCTGCTGGTTTTATGAGCTTCGAACAGGTATAACGAAATTCTATACATATTCATTTTATTTTGCGAAAGAACCGAACGCTCGTCTCGTCCTTGTATATACACGGGTTAACCATATTGCTATAAGCGTACATAACAAAGTACACATACAAATACACGCAGGCACAAATGTATATTCATGGTGATGATATACACGAATCGCGATGTGGAAGTTCCACCTGACGTGACCTACTTTAACCTAGAATGCAAAAGCGGTTAAGGGTATCTGAACTAAGGTCGCAAAACGCTGGGTAACCTTGCATTTTGCACGACATGCAACCGGCATTCACCGTGTCGACGATATTAATCGTCGCATTATACATTTGGCACATAGTAAGGGATTAACTGTATCTCACCCGTGCGAACGACCGCAGCGGGCACAGCGGCCGATCGATCAACCATTTTTTCACAAAATAGCCAAACATTGAAAATATTTTTCGGCTTGTTTTGCTTATAAACAACGCTTCCATCGTAAAATACATTGTACGTTTTTTTTCAGGACCTTGTTGTTCATGATCCAACGATAGCATGACGATAACTGGTTTTTGGAAAAGTTTGGGCACAGCTAATAGTAGGTTAACTCGACACGGTGTGAATATACGTAGTACAACGCACAACCAGGAAGTGGTCAACTCGTCTGGCGTGGAACGAGACATTTTCTCACGTATGCGTTCTTATGACACGAATTCAACGTAATCAGTTCCCGATTTTGTTAATAACCTAAAGCGTCATTGATGTTGATTTCACGTATTGATATGATTTCACGATGGAAACTGAAAATTCCTATTTATAGTTATCTACATATACATTAATTTATTAAATGCATGGGCAGGAAGATACGATTCGATTACTCACTTGGTCTTAAGGTCCTCGTTGTCGTCCCACAAACGTTTAGTATCAATTTCGAGCTTAGCTCTTTCCTTTGCTGTATCGTCGAGTAATTTTCTCGCATCCGACAATTCATGCTCATACATAGACTTTATGTTGGACACCTCCCGTGTTACGATCTCCTGCGATGTTTGTACCTCTCGGGTCAATCGAGAATTTTCCAATTCCAAATGACGTACTTTGTCGATATAACAAGCGAGACGGTCATTAAGATTGGCAAGATCTTGCTTTTCCTGGAGTCTCGAATAACGCGTTGGACTCAGAGGGCTAGCAGGACGCCGTCCTCCTATAGGCGTTGATATACTTGGCTCAGGCGATTGCATCGACGACGACGACGACGACGTCGCCGCGGTCTTCTTACTTGATTTCGTCGACATCGTTAGTTATGATAATTAATCGTATCTTTGCGACCGTGAATAATTTTCGATCCGTTGATGTTATTATGTTTTCCACACTTTCTTCGTTTACTCGCGGCACAGCACGCTCGTTTGCTCGTCGAGTATCGTTCGTTCAAGTTTATATCGTCACGAGTCGTGTTAACTCCTCGATAATAAAAGACGACAGCACGCCCCGCGTTGGTGAACTACTGGGCTTTGACGGTTAATAACGCGCTGCCGGCGTCACTCGGATTTGTACTACTACTGCAGTCAATGGACAGTTTCTCGTTTGTCGACCAAAAGTGACGCCAGGCGATCGCCGTACCGCACCCCTCCGCGGCGTTGCCCCCCGCAACAATCTCATTGGTCGATTTCTCACAGATCCGTATGGCGTCCTTGTCAACCAATCAGAGACAGCCATTCTCTTCCCTCTACTTTGGCGGCAAAATACGACGACTACTTATTTTATCGATGATAATACAGTTTTCCAAGGATAATGTTAAATCAGTGTGATAAAAATGTGTGCCAGTTTCTTGAACGATGTTTTTCTATAATGACGTGATGTTTTTAGCAAAATGGAAATCCTTATGCCATGTAAAAAAAGTAGGAATACTATTCAAACTGGGTTCACAATTATAACAGTTGTTAAAAAAAATCAATCATTATTTAAATTAACAATTTCTACAAGAATTTTTTGTAACATCTCCATTTTTAGAAAGTATCGTTAATCATATTATCTGGTTTTAAACTTAATAATATAAATACTTTTATCAATATAGTATAAATATAAATAAGCTGGAAAACTACAAGAAAATATTGTATAGATTTCTAGTTCCCAAAGCTTTTTAACCAATCCATAAATAAAAACAAATTAAACCATTGTAGCAATTTTTTAAACAAGTCAATATTTAAAAAATGGCAAATTTTCCAAAATAATTCGACAAGCATAGTCGAATTTTTCTCATAAAGTCAATATCAAAACGAAACAATGGGAACTTTTATGGATCAAATCGTCGAGTGATCGAGGAAATAATAAATTGTAACAAAATTTCGTAACATTGTGTGATATATTTAACAATCAGTAGTAACAAAGGTATCTCTTTCATGTACTTAATACAAACGGAACAGCGTTTCTTACAGACGTAACGTACAAGCTGATTTTATTTTGTTTAGTGTGTAACTTTTATAGACGCTCCCAGTACAGTAATAATAGTGATATATATCGTATATATATCATATATATATATATGATATATACATGAATGTATATGCATGGTTTTTTAACGGATCATTCACAATGCATTAATCATAGATCTCCCGTTAGAACAAAGCGATCTCATCTTCCGCCTATATTGGATAACTTAGATAATTCATAATGACTCTTATTTTTCTAAACAAAAAAATATATATATATGTACGTGTATATATATCATCTCAGTACAGAATATTTTTTTTTTCTTTCTAATATCGTGTCGTATTAAATATATCTTTATATATTTACTTCTTCCGTATATATACTTTTGTTTATTTTTAATATATACTTTATTTTTCGTATACTTAATTATATACACTAAGGTGTTGTGTCTCAAATTCCGATGTATAATTACATTTAATCAAATATACAGCTCTTCGTCGATGCTAACACACGATTCATGTTTCTTTTTTTTTTTGTTTCTTTTTTTGTTTTTGGTCATACAGCACATCGTTGCTTCAGTCGTCTTTGGTGGAGGTGTGTGTGTGCGTATAGTATTTTGCAACACGTATCTCAATATTGATATCGTAATTTTATAAGACGTCCTCGTATAAGCATGTCTGTTCCCTGAGTTGGTATACAACCTTTTCAGTCTTCACCATTTCATCTTATTTTTCTTGTTCTTCCTCTTCGTTAACCCCCGCCCCCTCTCTCTCTCTTTCACAGTGATTACCATACATCAGGTAAAACAGTTAGAGATTTGTTGATTTTTTGTGATTTTTTTTTTTAAAGATTTAAAGGCAAAATTTCACTTAGTTACGCATTGTAAACGAATTCGGCTCGATAAGTTTTACGAATAAAATGCGACAGAGGCACGTACAGAGAGGATATTTGGGATACGGCGATCGACCGCCAAAATCTTTTATAACATTCCTTCGATATAATTCGTTTGTTCCTCGAAATATCATTGGGAACCCGAGACAATGAGATATTGATAACTCGTTCATGATTGTATCGGTCCAATTTATTCTTTCTTAATATTTAAATATCAACGTCACATTTCCAAGTCCCAATGATTCTAATCGACGTAGTGACTCGAGGCGAGGTGAGAAGGAACTCGTTACATCCGAATATGTGAATGAGAATTGGTCGACATATTTTAAACAATTTTCTTTCTATTTTTTTTGTTTCTTTCTTTCGACTTTCATCATAATCGATAACTAACGTATCCTCGCGGCTCGTCGCCGTTTGAAAAATTCAAAGCACATAATAAACGCTATAATCGCGAATTCGTAAGAAAAATACATGTATAAACTTTGAAAACTGCTAAACTCGACTTGTAAAAATCACTAACGTTTCATTATCATTATTGAATAATTCAGATGCGATTAGCATCTGTTTTCTTTTGTTCTCTCTCAACGTCGTTTGTATCTTCTTGTTTATCTCGAATTTCGTGAGACTATTCGTAAATAAAGAAACGATTCGACTACGAAATCTTCGTCCACAAGAACGTTCAACCTCGATTCCATATTGCAACAATAAAATCAACAAAAACTTATTTTCTTTTTTTGACGCACTTGGATCGTGCGAATTTAACTAATACCCGAATAATCATCGTCGATGGTTTTATCATCAGCGGAGATATCGCTACTCTCGACGAGCGTAGCGATATCCCAATAACGACGTAATAAAAACACTCGAAAGAAAGAAAAACGAAGAACCAATAGAGCGAAGTACACACAATGGTTACACTTTCGTCAATGCGCAATATGGCTTTTCGCTCAAACTTAATCGTAAATATATAGTCGTTCTAACATTATGAGATAGGAATGACGCAACGATCTCGCGTATCACGCAAAATTCTTGCAAGAAAGCCAAATGGATTATCCGAGATAAACGGCCGGAATTTACAACGTCGTTGTTACGCCGTTAAAACTAAGATATACATCGTCGTATCTTTCAGCTTCCCCGGAAAGGTCGAGAAAACTCAACCGTTTATCTCGCGCGACGCCCGAAAAATTGTACATTGGTAAAAGAAAAAGAAGAGAAAAAAAAGAAGATTTTCGATAGATTAAAGGGAGGGGCTAATTGTTCCGAAGCCATTAAAATAATTCGAAGAGCGAAAGTATTTCTTAATCGACTACGAGGGCCGGCTGCCTTCTGGGTCGTTTGCCAGTTTTTTGTTTTCTATGAAGATTGAGATCCTGTTTGCCCTGATGAGAGGATTCGCACGACTCGATCGAGCTGTCCGAGCCACTCGCATTTTGTTCGAGTTTGCGCTTTCTCGATCGTGTTACCGGACCGTCGCTGCAGCTTGGATTTGATATTTTGTTCCCGGCGATACCGCAAGCGTCGCGTTTTCGTCTCTTCGCTCTCGGCTCCTCGATCGTCTCGCGTCTTTCGATGCCTTGATGAACGATCCTCGGTGAATTCGAGTCCGACGAGGACGACAACGAGCTTAGATACTCGTTGACTTTTTCCTCGCGGAAATCGAAGGCGCTCGGTTGCGCCGGTGATGCGGAAGACGTCATCGTCGTCGTCGTAGTCGCACTCGGTGGTCTTAGAATCAATACAGAGGGACTCGAGGATGTTGTCGAGGCGGAGGACGAGACGGAGCTCGATGTGGAACGTTTGTGCAATTTACGACGTTGCGCAAGTTTGGCACCGTCGACCTCGCGCAAACGAAAGCTTCCGAGCTTATCGCCGCTCGTACCGTGACCAACGAGCAATGGCTCGTTTCTCAACGAAGCACCAGCGGTGCTCGTTTCGTTTCCGGTTAGCCAAGAATGATTTACGAGCGCGTTTGCCGTTAGACGCTCGTTAGGATCGGCCATTAGTAATCCTCGCGTGACTGCCTTACCGGCCGGGGTAACGTGGCTCCAGCTAGGTCCATCGAAGTCAATGTCGCCGGTTCTTATGCGAGATGCTAGATCGGGCGAGCCAGCTCGAAACGGTGGACTACCCGAGAGCAAAGAGTACAATATCGCTCCGAGACTCCAGAGATCGCAGCTCTCGTCATAACCCTGACGTGCTAGTACTTCCGGCGCTGCGTAAGGAAGCGTGAAACACGGCGTGTGAAGTGGCTCGCAGGCTCGTTTCAAACGCGCGAAACCAAAATCGACGACCTTCACGACCGATTCACGGGACGCTTGTGCGTAAACCAAATTCTCCGGTTTCAGATCACGATGGACGACTCCGCGGGAATGCATAAATCTCACCGCCGATGCCAATTGCTTCATGACTCTTCGTGCCTCCGATTCCGTAAAGTGTCTCGTTCCACGCAACAATTCACCTCCCGACAACAGTTCCATCACTATGTACGTGTGTGCTCGATCCTGATAAACGTCGATCAGTTTCACAACGTTAGGATGACCCTGGCACGCTCGCAACAGATTCGCCTCTCTACCGCAATCCACTCGACGACTCACGATCTTAACCGCGTACTCCTGCAACGTTTGCCGATTTCGACAACGACGACAGACGGAAAAACTACCGTCGCCGAGGGCCTCTTCTCGAGGATCGAGCTCGTAGATCTGGAAGAACGTGGATTCCTCGAAACGGGCGGCCAACACGTCCGACGACGAGGGACGATGCACCTCGTGACTCGCCACAACGCTCTCTTTAAAGATCTCGTCGCTGACGACGTTCTCGCCGAATATTATCGACGGAGCGACGTAGGAATAACCCTGCAAACGAGAGAAGAATTAAGATTTAGAGATTTAACAGATAACGTTTGCTTTCTAAAAGTGAAAGTTGTTTGCGCAATTAAAAACAAAATATATTCCGCGGTGCTTGAGGATTTACTATCCAAAGATAGATAATATGCACCTGATTTGTATTTCTGTATTATTCGAAAAATGTAATCAACTCATCTGGCTGGAGTGAACTCTTAGCCATCAGAATGAAATTATTTGCACAATGGAAAACGAGTTTACAGTTAAAACCAATATTTGGTGAAACAGTCGACTCTGTCCAAAATATCCGAAATGTTAAACATGAAAGGAACTTCAAATGATCGACCTGAACATAAAAAATTAAAGGTCGTAAAATTAACAATGCTCGTTTAAACAATAATAAAGCCAAGATTGGAAGAATCGTTTGGTCATGAACAACTGTTTTTCAAAAGATGATAATGTACAAGATTCAATCTATGGCTGATTCCTCAAATTTGTAAAACAAATTCCAGAGATGTTTACATGAGACTTTGGGTACAGTGTACAGGATAGCTTACTCTGAAGATTTTGTCGTAATTCGGGGGTACGACAGCGGGACTGTCTGCTGCGACCATTTTTGTAAACTCGTCGGAAAAATTGCTCGTGTCGAGCTCGTGAGCTATTCTAGGCACAAAGGGTGGTGGGATGCGTCGCGACTCGAGGGCCTCCCAGCTGAACGACGACGACGATTTTTTGAAGAAAGGATGTTCCTTGAGTTCGCGCGCATCGCGCGGACCACCGCCGAGTCTCTGACGCGGATCTTTCACGAGAAGACGCGAGATGAAGTTCTTCACTGACGAGCCCAAGTGATTGGGTATCGGTGGTTCTGTCTTCAATATTCTTCGCGATATTTCCTGTTGCGTGTTCTTCTCGCCCTCGACCGTGAAGGGCGATGCTCCGGTAAGAAGCTCGTACGTAAGAACACCGACGCTCCACCAATCGACAGCCTGAAATTATTAAGATAAAATGGAACGAGTTATGTCATTGAAAAAAATCGTGATCGCAAATTTAACTGACTAGATATTCTTAATTTCATTACTATCAGATTGTATCCTGTATTTATTTTCCCAATTATTCTTGAACATGGTATATTCTGCTAAGCCACTAGTTGTACATTAACATTTAAACTTTTTATTCGTAAATAACGAAGAGTTTTTTTGTAAATGACTCTTCGATACTTACAACCTTGTGGATACTTTGTTCATATATTTAAGAAAATTTAATTAATGGAAAATAGTTTATCGTTGTATTTTTTAATGAACTTCTTTGACTGCAAGTAAATTATGGTGCAATGAAATATAAATATGCATGTGCAGGTAACAAGTTGTTACAATATTTGTATGTTCTCAGGAAAATTTCATATAATGGTAACAATTAGTGACACTTTTTTGTCGTCTAACATGATTTTATGATTGTTGTCACATCAAAGGCAATTGGAATTATATTGGAATTCTCGTTAAGGGCTCGTTACTTCTGTTAAAAACAAAATGCACGTTGTTGCGTAGGATGAAATCGTGAGTTTTATAATCTCCTATTGTCTGTTCTATTGTCCTACGTTTTAAATATATAAAACAGTACTCTTCGTGGATTATTCGAGCGCTCGTTAAAGCAGCCCACGCGACTTATGGTCATTGGTGCAGAGATTTTATATAATTTTCTACTTTTTAAACAATGTCTGTAATCGCTTCGACATTCCTAAATCTGTAATTCTACGCTCGAAAATTCCTACGCTAATCGGATAAGGGACAACTATATGTTTGGTAACGAGTTTGTTGAGAATCGTTAAAATGCTTCAACTTTTATAAATTTCCAATTATCAAGCCACAAAAACTTGTTACACTGTAGACTAAGAAATATGAGTAATTGACATAAAAATCAATAAGACTTCTATCTTAAGAATTTGTCTATATATCAGGATATTACAAATCTTTTTTTAAATACCTAGGACTTTCATTTCTTGAGATACATTTGAAAATGAAAAAATGAAATGTAAACTCATACTTTCTCGTCAACTTAACTTATTCAACAAAGCTTCCCCGAATAAGCAGGTTCTAAATTCAGGAAATTGACGACAGAAAGTTTTACGAGTCATCGATGTTCTCGAGAAAGCGATGAGAAAATTTGAATTCACCCACTTTTAAAATCCAATGCTAACAAAGATGTGACTTTGAACTTTTCATGGAATATCGTCTCTTTTTTGTTATTCATGCTTACAATATCATGGCCCGCAGATCCACCACGTACGACTTCTGGTGCCATGTATTCAATCGTACCGCAGAAAGAATAGGCACGTGCGTTGCTATCTCTTTCGTGTGGTAAAAATTCTTTGCTAAGACCAAAATCGGTCAGTACTATGTGACCCTCCCGATCCAGCAGGATATTTTCTAGTTTTATGTCCCGATAGATTATTCCCAGCTGAAATGAAAATAACAAGACTGATTATTGCGACAAAAAACGTTGTTTTTATAATTAGTTGAAAAAAATTAATGGGAAATAAAATTGAATTTCTGACAAACCTTATGAAGATGTTCCAGTGCTAGAATAATTTCTCCTATGTAAATCCTAACTTCGTCCTCGGTAAAGTGTTCTCGCTGATACAAATGGGTGAACAACTCTCCGCCGCTTACGTAATCTGCGAATAATCGTCGTTCATATAAAATCGTACGAGTACAATAAATCACGATTGTCCATTGATTATTTTAACGAGCGATGAATTTTATCGCTCGATTCGATATGCACTTACCGAGGATCAAATGAAGTTTCGCGTCAGTCTGGAAGGCATAATGGAGGGTAACGAGAAACGGACTGTCACGAACAGCCTCGAGAACCTGTCGCTCTGTTTTCGTGTGCTCTGTCGTTTTTTTCTTCTGCACGATCGACGCTTTTTTCAATACTTTCATGGCGTAAAGTCGTCCAGCGTCCGCACCGGTTCTCTTTCTCACGAGAAACACTTTGCCGTACGCTAAATAAACAAATAAAAATGAAATCTCGTTAATAAAAATACGTCTGTTTTATTTACAAATTTTTGAATATTTACCAATAAATAATTAACTTTAAATTGTATGATCATGAATTCTTTGTTATCAGAGTTGGAAGAAAAAACAACGGACATTTTGAAACCGAAAATATCATTAATATTCCAAAAAAAAATTAATATTTCTTTTCAGACTTTCTATTCAATTTTTTTAATTTTTAAAATTTTTTCTGGGATCCTTTGAATAACTCGACCATCTACCACAATATACAAACATCTGTTGCAGAAATTTCTAAGGAATGGAATTTATGGAAATGTACAAATAAAAAAAGTTAACTCGTGTTTCATGAAACGTCTCATATTTTGGCAAATATTCAATTTGCATTTTTTTTTAGGAAAAAAACATGCATTGTTTTTATTTGTCAACAAACAAACCCAAACAAATCAACACAATCTGGCAGTCGAATAGATTTCAAAAATAAAAATTCAGAAATATCAACTTATCAATTCCAACAGAGAATTTAGCAATCAGTAAATATATCGACTCTTATCCTCAAGAATTATTCAAACTTTCAATCGACAAAGTATTTTAGAAAAATTCTTACCTCCTGTACCGAGAACCTTGAGAAGATCGAAATGGGTCATGTCGACTCTCTGTCCCCCACTGTCCGCCAAATTGACTGAAACAGAAATGAATAGTAATCGTTGAAATAAATTGAAAATAGGTCCTTCCATTAGTCAAGAAAATTATAATTATCACTAGCTTAATTACCTACGACTTTGACCTCTTTAGGACTGAAGTCTAAAACAATCTTTTCTTAATGAACACCAACAACTTTATGAAAGCTACGTAGCCAGTCGGTCAATCATAATTCAATTTTTATATCACAATTATTCCCATCATCATTATTATTATTATTCTAAATAATTTAATTTTCAAAAAAAAGAAACGAATAAAATCGAGATATAAAAATTGAATTATCGGTCATTCTACAGTCGGTCAATCATAATTCAATTTTTATATCACGATTACTCCCATCATCATTATTATTATTATTCTAAATAATTTAATTTTCTTAACAAACAAACGAATAAAATCGAGATTACGAATCAATTCTCAACCCTCTTAGGATTCTTATTGTTACCAAACGACCTCTACTGATTCATTAATAATTAGCCTATGAAAAAATCATTCGACGAAAATCGATGAAATTCTAGATGCGCCGGTGTTTCACGACCAAGAGCTTTCCTCCTCTCTGTTTTTTTTGTCTCCAACCATCTGTCCGTCCATCGAAGCTTTCATGTCTCGGTAACCACCGAGGGAAGTAAATATATGTACGAGACGAGAATATCGTTGAGGCCAGACAACTGCAAGCTCTCGGTCTCCGATCGCGAACTCGGTTTCCTGACTAAATCATTTAATAGAATTTCTGATTCGATTCGACGGCACGATTCTGTCTGCATACCGTTCGACGAAACTCAACCTCGTTCTTCGGGAATCACCGTCCTTTTTTTTCTCGCCTTCTTCTTCTTTCTAGGCATTCCATCGATAAGCGTTTTAAACGTCTCTTTTATACGAGCTTGACTTTACTGAAAACTTTCGCGCGAAATATTTCACGTCCCTGATGTACGTGTGTGTGTGTGTGTGTGTGTGTGAGTCTGTCTTGTGTGTATTTTCTTCTTTCTTACCGCTTAAATTCTCGAATAAACGAATTCGAAACTACACGATATTTATATCAGCTTCGACTCTTTAACCCTGACAAAAATACTTTGCAGTATCAACTGTTCATTTTTGTTCCACTTTCCTCGAACTAAAAATATCGAAGCAAGCCGAGTACATGTTCGTACATTCGTATTTATTTCTTTTCGCTTAGTTTTATTTACCATGGAGTTTCGAATTTCTTCATTCGACACGAACGACAAGTATGTAGGTATATCGATATTTATATGTTATTTTTAGAGAGTGTTGTCACATTGTGTTTGGGATAATTGACGAATTATCGTGACTCGAAAATACGTTGCAATTCTTCTTAAAATATTTCGCTCGAACGAATATTGATTAATTAATCGACATGTTTCATCGATTTTAATCATCATGATAAAACATATTTCTTGAAAATGTTACAATAACTTTGAACTAAATCTTCGTATAATTATCGTAATTAATTCATTGACATTAAACCATTTCCATATAACAATAATAACAACAACAACAATCATAATAAAATATTTCGATCGAACGAATTTTGATTAATTAATCGACATGTTACGTCGATTTTAATCATCTTGATAAAACATATTGCTTGAAAATGTTATAATAACTTTGAACTAAAACTTCGTATAATTATCGTAATTAATTCATTGACATTAAATCATTTTCATTTTTCAATAATAATAATAACAACAACAATCACAATAATATGGATAATAATAATAATAAATTTGAAATACGAGACATGACAAATAAAAATAATGATAAACCATGGGTTAATTAGTTACGGTTCTTTACGATCCGCAATTAATCAAATTCCTTAATTATCGAGCGGAGCAATCTCTCGGTTACCTGGTTTATTTAAACCCCGGTGAACATTTACCTAGATAGTAGATAATTACGAATGGAACTTGATGAATCAATACGAAGGCGTTTGCATGCAATTTGTGAAATCAAAATGAAGAGGGTAACGTTGGTTCTCCTGTTAGTGAAATGAGACGACGACGACGACGACGACGACGACGACGACGACGACGACGACGACGACGACGACGACGACGATATCACCGGTCTACTGTACCCCCCCCCCCCCAATCATCCCTGCCGACGCGACAATCCGTGTCAAGGTGGTGGAACGTATACAGCGACCGTGATCGTACTTATATATATATATATATATATAAGTCAACACAGGTTAATGTATATATACAGGGTGAATTTCATAAGGTGTAACAGGCCTTATTTTAAGGTAAATGGGATCATTACAAACAAAAGTTGCAAATAAACATTAGGGATATTTTTAATAGTTTACGAGATATGAATTTTTAAAGTTGGTCCAATCGGAGTGCGCCGAAAAGAGTTGAAGCCGCCCACTCCCGCGCTAGCCGTAGAATAGCACAGTATAGGGCGTTATATTTGGGATTGCAAAATTTAGAGCAGTCAATTTTATTTATTATATTATTACGTAGTCATTTTTATTTCACGGACAGTGACTGCGAGGGCGGGGAGTGGGCAGCTCCAACTCTTCTCGGCGCGCTCTGATTGGACCAACTTTAAAAGTTCATATCTCGTAAACTATTTAAAATATCACGAATTTATATTGGAAACTTTTCTTTATAATGATTCGATTTACCTTAAAATGAAGCCTGTTACATCTTATGAAATTCACCCTGTATATATGTATATACATAAACCTGTGTTGACTTTTGTACATACAGGGACCATGTATAAGTCCTCTTATACATACAGGTATTACATATATGGATTATTCCACCATTAACCACCGAACAATCGAGCATCCAATTTTTAATTCGTCAGCAATTTTCATATTTCATTCGACATCGTATAAATATACGATTTCGAAAAGTGGAGTCCTTGACCCGAATAAGCAGTTGGCGAGAAATGGGATTAAAAAATGTTCAAGAACCTATAGAACAAATTATTGTTATTTCAATGGTTTTTAGATTGATGATTATTTTTTTAATAAATTAGATACAAAATTCTAAATATTTAGTATTTAGTAAAAATAATGTTTAGATCAATATTTTTATCGAAGGGATTGTTTTTAATCCTTGAATTCCAGCTCGATATTAAAGACAGATGATTTTTCTAACGTAAATCTGATTTTGTTATTTGTTTTTTCTGAAGAATTAATTTTATAAATTGCCTTCGAATAGCAGCGTGATTAAGATCGTCAGTGACATTTTCAAATTCTTCTTCTCAACAATAATATTTTCTCCCAAAATTCTCGAATGTATTGACCTAAAGGTTGTCTATCGATGACGATTGCAAATTTCTTTTAATTAAATTTGTACTCGCTGGTTTCGATTTCCAAATATCTATTCTATCGTCGATAATCGCAATTTACAAAGAACAATTCTCAGTTCTCATAAATTCAAGCTAAAATCAAATTTATCAAGAATCACTATTATTCACATAAACAAAAATTAAGAAAAAACATATTTCTTTACATATATTTTTTATTACCATTTTTTCTTTTTACCCTCGGCTAAAATACAATAGTAAATTGGACTAAGTTAATTTCGCCATGCATGAAAAAAAAATTGATCTAAAGTTAGGAGAGATTCTATTTGTACCAGGTGAAATAAAATGTGAAAATGGTAAGTGAATAAAAATTTATTGGTCGAATAAATTGCTGGATATTGTCGGAACGCCCCATACATACTCATATATACACACATACATACTTCCATATATATAACACATGCATTTGTTATATGCAGCAACAGAGGTTGGAACGACTGGTGAACACGTGTGTGTACCTATAGGTGGCAGTGCATGTGAGTATGAGTCACACGTGTCCACCGATACTCGCCTGATATACACACACACACACAAACACACATCTATATAACATATCAAAAAACGACACCATCGCCAAATAACAGTTTTTTACAAGACATTTTCAAGAAAATCGATCGGTACGCTTTTTTTTTTGTAAATTAACAATTTATATTTAAAACTTGAAAATTTTAGGGAAACACGTTTTGAAAATATTGTTCGATATTTTTATCAAAAGTGTATTTAGAAAGAAAAATATCAACAAAAAAAACGTCCAATTTGGCCGATTTTTCACAAAGTTATCGACGTTTAAAAAAAATGTAACGTAATTTTTGAAAAATCGATATCTTGAAAACGATTCGGTAAAAAAAATTGAAAAAAATTACGGAGGCTTCTTTCAATTGATACTAGAACATACACATTTTTCAAAAAAATGGGAGATGCTAAAGCTAAATGGTGTCCAATTTGGCGTGGGATGCCCCATATATATATAGACATATATATATATATGTCTATATATATATATATATATATATATATATATATATATGTGTGTGTGTGTGTGTGTGTGTGTGTGTGTGTATATATATATATATCTATACCTTATACAGGACACATCTCTATACATATATGATATACTCGTAATTGCATTCTCTTCTTTAGAACATGCCATGTGGCTTTCGTGTCCCACCGGTGTCTCCGACTACGAACCGATTGTACGTATACATAGTCCCTAAATTGATTAAAACCGGGAGAACGAAAGAAGGGGCAGAAGAGTGAAGATACGGCAGGACGACGAGGGGAAGGAGAGAATATGATATACCGAAAGAAAGGAGCAATTAGACCGTTCACGAATTAATATTTCGCTCTCTTAAGGTAAAATGTCTTCTGGTAATTAAAATTAATATTCTTCATTTTAAATAAATCAACATTCTGGCCATTCGATTAATTCGATTTAATACTAATAATAAAATTCGTTTTACTATCGTAATTGGTAAGTTACAAATTGGCAAATAACTTGGATTTTTGAAACAAAAAAAATTAACGTAATTATTTTATCACGTGATTCCCAATTGGCATTAAATTTTCGATCGGATGAGAGACCTAAGAATGCAGATGAGGAATGCAGAATGCGAGAATTATCTGCGATTATTTTTTAATAGAATTATCAAGCTTATCGATGTGAAATTTATTCATTAAGTTCAAACGCATTTACAACATTCTATTACCATTAATTAGAACAATTACAAATTGAACAAAAGAAATATAAATTTAATGTATGTATACTGAAATTTGTATTCATATAATTATCAGAAAAAAAAGACGAATCGATTGCCTAATTGAATATTGAATGAAAGAAAGAAAAAAACAAAATAACGGAGTCTGATGACTCAAGTAGTATTTCAAAGCTGGAACGATTGCGAAGAAAACGAGGACAAAGTGGCCTCAAAACTCTGCCAAAAAAGCAACGCTACAGTAATCTTCCTGAATCAACTAACACCAATCCAAAATTAATTCAAAACAATGATTTAAAAAATCGTATTCCACATTTTACATCAATATAAAATATTTCTTCTCAATGCTAAACCCGTCGGCCATTTTCTCTCCAGCTCAAATAATCCAGTTTAAAAAAATGGTCTAAAAACTTAATATTTTTATCAATATCAAAAAATCCAATTTGACATTGAAATTCGACCTTTAACGCTAGTTAATTAATCGTTAATTAATCCTTCAATTTCAATTATTCAAAAATATGACAATCAAGGACAATTATTAATCCTCGCTATTCGATCCAACGAGCAAAAAAAAAAAAAGAAAATCCCATATCCATATACAAATATAAATTGTTGTTTCCTCGACGGATTAATCCGTGTGCCCGTTGGAAAAACGTGGGCTCGATCTCTCAACCGAGTGTCGTCGATGCGACGAGTTTCGAAATTGTCTCCCTTGCGCAAAATCACGAGGCCCGTTACGAGGCCGTAGTACACGCGCATATACATGCGCGCATGCGTGAATGCGCGCGCACACATAGGACGCACGCGCGAATCACGAGTAGCGCGTTGGGCTCTCGCTCGTGTTTCGTCTGTGGCGTTCGGGCCGCGCGTGGCTCGCGCTGACTCCCGGAAGTTCCGCTTTTGTCCCGACCCAGATAGTCGGCATTCTCACTCGCTATTTCGTAACGGGACCGACTTTCTTTCGGTTATAACCCGAGAGACGGCTCTGTCCGTTCTACGGTTCACCAAGATGAAGAGAGAGGTAGCGAGAAGAGAGTTGGGAGAAGGAGAGGGACGAGAGCAAGAACGAGACATTGCGGGCCCTCGACGTCGCGAAGGACTCGGAAACGTTCCCCTCTTTTCCCCCCACTCTCGTATTCACTCGCTACTTGCCCCACTCCTCCTGTCTACTCAACGAGCCTCGTGAGAATTAATTCCGTTTATTTTCCTTCTCGGTAGGAGTACCAACGCGGGTAACGCCATCGCGCGTTTTGCACGGGAAAACACCAACTGGCACACACATATCGCCCTTGGCCTTTGTCAGCTCGTGAAATCCAAGTCCACCAACGTTGTACACGCGCCTTCCTCGAGCCAGTACAAAGAACGATCTAATGAATAGGTAACGGAGAAACGAGGTGTCCGCACAACGCGTTTTCCACTTCGACTTCTTCGAGTCCGCTCTTATTATCTAGTTCGACTATCACTCGTCAAATTAGACCAACCGAACGATTTCAATTTCTATACTTTTGACATTCGTTTTTAAAGCTCGTGGCGTTAGAGGGAAAAACATGCTAGGATTTTGAAAACATTCATTTTTGCTTTGTTTTGGTTTTTTTTTTTTTGTTATTGTAATAAACCAGGTATAGAAGTATGAAACTGGTTTGTTTTTTGCAAAAGTTATAAGTCTGTTGGTTAAAAATGATAACAAATATTGCAAACGATTGGAAACGATTTTCTGCGTCACATTCGATTGATGGGAGAGTTCTTGTTGAGTTTGGCTTGCAACTCGTTGTCTGCGAAGTTTTTCGATGATTTCCCACGCTCTTCGTTTCTCACATCGAAATCAGAACTTTTGAATTTTTTTGAAATAGTCGAAAGACTGGGTTTACCAAGAGCAGGTTTGACAAGCATTTGATGCGTTTCTGCGGCAGTTTTCTTCAAATGATAACAAAAAACCAATACTGTTCGCTAATTGTAGTTTGTAAACACAAAACTTGATTTAATTAAGGTTATAGAAAAATATTCTGGTGTATGGAGCTTGAATTGTTGTGAGTTGAAAATCTTCATCAGCTGTTGGAAAAAAATAATGGCGCTGTAAAAACGGTCTTACGGTTTCTAAACTGATGGCTAGCACCACCTATATGCAACTTCCGGTTTCATATTTCTACACCTGGTACTTCAAGGTCATAGCAATGATATACAATTGGTCCCATAGCGTAGAAAAAAAATGGCAAAGGGTTGGATTTTTTACTTTGCTGCAATACAAAGTATTTTCAATAATTTAAACGCGATAATCTGGAAACGATGTCGGTGGTGTTACACCTTAAGGCATTCCGGAAGTAACGTTCTTTTCGAGGATTTGTTATTATGATAAACTTTATGATTCAGTATAATAATATTTATTGTAAAACAAATGTATGTTCAATTACAATAATATTTATTGTGATTAAATTTTTGTTTTAATTAGATTCATATTTTTTATAATAAAAAATAGATAATAATTTTAATAAATATAATCGTTCATCCTCCATCGATTTATTAAAACTCGTCGTTAGATATCGTGCCAAGATAGGACTGTATGCAGAAGAGATGATGGGAAAGTTGTGATTCACGAATGTGAGTCACAGCTTTCAACATAATGTGCAATGGTGGACGAGGTCGGTAACAGAAACGAAGGAGGAAAGGACGATGAGCTGGTTCCAACGAATCTATAGTTCGAGGCGCCATTTTTTTCCCCGAAAATATAATCATTGTTACAAATTGTTGTTAAATAACATTTTTCAAATATGGTCGTTAATTAATCGAGTAATTCGTCGACTTTTACGAAAGAGCATAAAATCACTTGTTTTCACACGGTCGATTAATATAACAGTAGCATTTTTATCCTTTATCTTCAATCAATTTTCGAAATATCAAGATTTTTTTAATTGACTGTGATAAGTTTTATTTATTGATTGTAACAGAATTTTTTTTCGAACAAGAAAAACCGACCATTTTTCTGATATCACAATCGACGATTGCATAAAGATGTTTCAGCTGAAACATCTAACCATGATCGCCATTTTGAATATTTAAAAAT
>JAPYZT010000862.1:0-33636 GCA_030522965.1 Tryphoninae sp. A BG-2022a
CTAAATTTCATTCGCATTAATTTTTGTATTCTTCATCTTGCAATTTCCGGGAACGAAAATTATCCTGTGATAAATTAACGATCGGACAGAATTTGTTTCAGCTTTGTATCCGCAGTGTCGACGTCTAGGAACAATATCGAGAGTCTCGAGGTCCCCAAGGTGATACGAAGAGACGCACGCGCGAATTAAAAAATGGTTATCTGATAAGAGCGTTATTTTTTCCTCGCTCGATTGCGTCTGATAAAAATTTAACAGGCAAGCAAACCTCCGCGAATAGCTTCTCGCCGGGTTCGAACTCGCAATTCTTACCATCGACTTTGTATCTAAAGCAGAAAAAAAAGAGAACAAAAATCAAGAAAAAGAAAAATGTAAGAAAATCTTTAAAACGATATCGAATTTAATTCAACGCTCGAGCTCGAAAATTCCAAATCGCGTTGAGACTCGGGTAGTAAATTATTTATTGAACAATTATTCTTTCTTTAATTCGATAATAAATCAACCGATCGATCAATCGTATCAATTTTCTCATCGTTATCTTATCTCGTGTTTAGCTCGAGCCTTCTTGGCTAATAATAATCATCTACGACAGAAAGACAGAGAGAGAGAGAGAGAGAGAGAGATCGAAACACGCAAGTCGTCGATAAAGATTATTGCCACGTTCGCTTAGTTTCAACTCGAATTTCGCGAGATTTCTTTCTTTTCTTTCCTCTTTCCATCTTCTCCAGTTCAAACGTACAAGGGCGAAGTTTCGTTAATCTCGTATACCTAATCAACCAGATACAAGGCATTTCCTGTTTCTCATTTTATTTTTCACTCGAAAATTATATCTGTTTCCATGTCTCGAACTTTTACTAAATTGACAAAGCGACATTTTTATTACGATTAATTCCGGATTAAAAATTAATTTCTTACTATTAATTCCCCACTCCCACCTCTCTTTTTTCCGTTCAAATAGAGCTTACTCGATCACGCGACGTATTTTCAACTTTTGGCGTGTCGAGCGTTAAAGAAAATTTCCTGTTGGAATTGATGATTGAACGAGACGAGAGAAAATTCTCGGCGTATAATTATAATTTATCTTCAACGCTCGGTGAACAGGTTTTCGAGTTTGCGTTAGATTTGTTGTTCGATTAATTTTCATTTTTTAATTGATGATTTTTATTTTTTCATTTAATTTAAATTTGTTTATTTTGCATTTTTTGTTTGATTTGCCTTTTTTGTTGTTTGCTTCGTGGAAGGCTTGAAGAACTAGAGTGTAATCGAGAAGAAAAAAAAAGTTCTCGTCGTTATTAGATTCCTCCTGGTAGATTGCACGAGTCTCGGCTCTCATTATCCGTATCACTTGGATTTTTTGTACGATCGAGTTTCTCGAAATCTCACAATCCATCCGACGATTTGATTCGAATTTTATGCAAAAAAAAAAAAAAAAAAAGAAATAGTTACGTTTGTTTTCGTTACGAAGGCAAAGTTCTCCGTTCTGAGAATAACGAATTTACCAAAATATTGAAAAAGGGCGAATTCTCCAAAAAATATAAACAATTGTTTCAAAATATTATATTTTTTTTTTTTTATATTTACTTTTGTCAAAAATTATCACGTTTCTAGTTTAAACACGATGAAAGTTAGTAGGGCGAGTTATTAATCGAACGATTGATTTTAATCGATTAATCATCGAAAGGTTCGATACTCGTCAATTAATTTATTTTACAAGATAAACAAAATTTGTAAAAAAAAAAAAAAAAAAAAAAAAAAAAAAAAAATAGAAACAGAAAAATCGTTAAAAAAAATCTCGAATTCGAACGTACGAGTGTAGTATTTTTACTCGCATCGCGATTAAAAGTCCGTAAGAACACGTGTGTGTGTCACATTTTTTCTCGCGCTTGCGTACATTGGTTCGATCGTATCCGTGTGACGTCATAGAGTCGATCGCCCGACGGCACGTGGACTTGGAGTTTCGCCTCGAATACCATATCGAATGTAAAGCCAGCCCCAACGAGCAATCGATTTCATTATCGAAGAATTTTTATAAATTATTTATCGACGCTTGGATTCGAGCTTGACGTTTTAACGACATTGTTTTTTTTTACTATTCGTTGATTATTTTGTCTATTCGAATTATTTATTAATCAGCAGTTTTTTAATTATCTTATTATTATTTGTTTATTATTGATTTATTTAATGTTTTACGTATTATTATTTTTTAAATTATTGCTCATTGTACGTACAAATATTTTCATTAATTAATTAATAGTTTTTCAATTAACATCTTATTATTTGTTTATTGTTGATTTATTTAATGTTTTAAGTATTATTATTTTTTAAATTATTGCTCGACGCACGTACAAATACTTTCATTAATTAATCAATAGTTGTTCTATTATCATTTTATCATTTGTTTATTATTGATTTATTTAATGTTTTACGTATTATTATTTTTTAAATTGTTCCTCATCGCACGTTAAATACTTTCATTAATTAATCAATAGTTTTTCTATTATCATCTTATCATTGGCTTATTATTGATTTATTTAATGTTTTAAGAATTATTATTTTTTAAATTATTGCTCATCGTACGCCCGAATATTTTCATTAATTAATCAATAGTTTTTTAATTATCTCATTATTATTTGTATATTATTAATTTATTTAATGTTTTACGTATTATTATTTTTTAAATTATTGTTCATCGCACGTACAAATATTTACATTAATTAATCAATAGTTTTTTAATTACCTTATTATTATTTGTTTATTATTAATTTATTTAATGTTTTAAGTATTATTATTTTTTAAATTATTGCTCATCGCACGTACAAATACTTTCATTAATTAATCAATAGTTTTTTAATTTAATCAATAGTTTTTTAATGATCTTATTATTATTTATTTATTATTCATTTATTTAATGTTTTAAATATCATTTAACAAAATTTATCGCTTCATCATTACTGCACGTAAGAATATTCTCATTATTTTATTTCAAGAATGGAAGACCCTCCGTTGAATTTCATTAACGCAATTAATTGTCTAATGGAAAACGATAAGAGATGAGAGAAAATAATTAAATCGAGCGGACTTTGCGAGGCTACGTTTAATTGCAATCTCGTCTCTCACGTTGTTTATTTCCGTTTCAGATTGACCGAGAGTGTAACTTGGGAGGAAAGTCTCGTCGTCTCGTCGTACGCAGCTAGAGCTCGAGGAAATACGCCTCCGCGTTGTTTGCATTCGCGTTTCTCACACATGTTTCTTTTTTTTTCTTCGAGCGAAAACAAGCTTTGTGTCCATGAAGAAAAAAAAATTTTGTATTTTATATTCAAGAAAAACAAAATTTTCTAGGAACTGAGCAACGTTCGTTGTGTCTAAAGTTATCCAATTTGCAACTTGAAGCAAATTTTGCAAAAGTATTTAACGAATTTAATTTAATGTAAATAAATTCAAAAAATTCCATTTCTATTTACCTAACTCGATTCCAACTTTCCTAATTTACGTATAAAACAAAAAAAAAAAAACACATTTTAATCGCCCAAACGATCATCTAATTTTATCACTTTGACAATTTCCATTCGAAATTGTTACTTTTATAATTTCGACAAAATCTCAAATTTTTCGCATCGAATTAATCCGATCGATTCCTTGACCTTTCAGTCCGATCGTTATCGTTCATATTTCATCCAAGAAGAGGAAACCTTTGACAACTACAAAATGCCAAAATTACAAGGAAGCGATTTAATTTTTGCGATGAATTTTTCAGACTATTCAACTATTTATAAACAAGCCAGAGAGCTTAAGAGTTCTTACGCTTCATTGAACGAACGAGGGACGTCTAATCGATACGTAGTTATTTTTAACTATTTACAGTTCGTTGGAATAGTGACAGAGTCGACAATTTTTCTAGAATGAAAATTAAATATCGAGAAAAATAAAAAAAAAAAAGAAAAAAAAAACATAAACAAATGAAAACATAAAAACAAAAATTTCAAACGACGTTGATCGAGCCACGAAGAAATAAAAGTCGTCTGGCTCTAGAGTTTGTCCCACGCGACACGTTCGTCGTTTCTACACAAATCGCTCGTATATCCAAAGCCCACCGCCGGTCTCCAGCGATATTATTATTGTTACGTAATTGCAAAAGCGAGAGTCGCGAGGGTGTCCGTGGGGCAAGGCGAGAATAAATACATGTACAGATCTCTAGCTCGTGCTTTCAAAGCAACACGTGGTTACCACTGTATTCTCGCTCGATTAAATTCGTCGCTATTCGTGGCCGAGCGAAAGAGCGGGACGATTTTAGGCGAGAGGAAAGAGGTAAGCGACGTTTCAGAGGAGACAAAAACCCCCCGTCTATCGCTCGTTTTTAACTATCCGTATCGACGCTACGGTTTAAGAAATAATAATAATAATAGAGAAACATTTCATGCTTGGACGCACGATTTTAGACAATTCTCATTAGCACCACGACTAATTGATTGGTCTCGCCTTTGCTCATTTTAATAATTTGCCAAATTCGCAATTGATCAATATTATCTCGGTAAAAAGAACCACTGAACGATCCATTGAAATCTTTTGAGTACCACAGGAAAATTGATTTGTATTTGAATAAAAATTTCATGCTTGGACGCACGATTTTAGACAATTCTCATTAGCACCACGACTAATTGATTGGTCTCGCCTTTGCTCATTTGAATAATTTGCCAATTTCGCAATTGATCAATATTATCTCGGTAAAAAGAATCACTGAACGATCCATTGAAATCTTTTGAATACCACAGGAAAATTGATTTGTAAAATTGATTTGTATTTGAACAAACATTTCATGCTTGAACGCACGATTTTAGAAAATTCTCATCAGCACCACGGCTGATTGATTAGTCTCGCCTTTGCTCATTTTAATAATTTGCCAAATTCGTAATTGATCAATTATCAATTATTATCTCGGTGAAAAGGATCACTGAACGATCCATTGAAATCTTTTGAATACCACAGGAAAATTGATTTGTATTTGAACCATGAGAAAATCCGTGATTAATCTGTAATAATTATTAAACAAATCAATTTATCAATTAAATAAAAATCGTCACCAATCCCAAAGTGATTATGGATCCTGTGACATATTGTAATAATTATCAAAGGACCTTGAATAATTGATCTAAAAAGAAAAAGAAAACAAGAAAGATGAACACAAAGTAGAAATAATCGTCGAGGAGCATTATGAGATATTTTACATCAACATATATCCTCACCTGTATGCCAGGGACATGCACTGAAAGAGTTTGTTGAGCGAGGTCTCGATGCTCAGCTGTTGCGACGACGTTTTGTCGACGGACGAGCTCGAGACAAATTTTTCGAGGGAAAATCCGACCGGTGCTATAATGGCCAATCTCGCAGCTTCTTCCTCGGGCACAGGTACAGCGAGTTCGTCCTCATCGTCCTGAGCCTCGGCCTCGAAATCCGATACCATAAAATGTCCCGAATGTATCGTTTCCCTAGAATCCCTCGCTTCCTGTTTTACACGATGGCAACCGGCGATTTGATGGATTTGTTGCTGCTGCGACAATCCTGGTATATTCTGCGACGAGGTCATCATCACCGAGGTCGGCTTCCGGTACATCAGTTCAGCCTGCATCGTGATCTCGATACGCCAGATTTAGATCCAGATCGTTCTTGGTACGTTTCAAAAAATTATCCAAATTATCGACGTTTTCGTATCGCTCTGTGTAATTTAATTAAATTCAACACGTGTTTTAATTAATATCGTCGATATAACAATCGTTGATTAACTCGATCGAGGAAAAATATGTGAGTGTAAGTCTCGTCGTTAAAAGTTTAATTCCATTAAAAACAAATTATAATTGTAAACAACATTTTTATTCATATCCCAATTTTATATAGAATCCGAATAAAAATATTTCTTAAGAAAAAAGAAAACGAAATTTCGATAATTGAAGAAAAAAAGATGGAAAAAAGAAACGTGTTGCTCGTCGATTGATTTGAAATTTCCCGCTTTCGGGAGAATAGTTCGCCTGGTTTGCCGTTAGATGGCGCTGCCAGTTAGCAATTCGGACAAATTTGTAAAACGAGTTTAAATCACTCTAATTTTTTGTGTGTCGACGTTTTTCTCTTCCCGGCTTGGTAATAAATGGCGCGAGCCGAACGTTATGTCACTCATTGACTCAGGCACGACCTCAAAAAAAGCCTATCGCAAAACTTTTATACGCGCCGTAACATTGTTTGTTTCCACCGGATGTGGCGCCCTCTGGTGATGAACGATAGAAGCTCGACGAATAAACGGCTAATACTTGCATTTGCATGGCGCGCCTCTAACTTATTTAGTCGTCTGGTTCATTCGCGTGAGTGTCTAACGCAAAAAGCATTTTCTCATTACTCGTCTATTTTTTTTTAATCGAGAAACGTCTGTGTTAAATCAACTCTAGTCTATCCCCTCCTCTCGCCCCCTCCCCCCTCCCCGCCCCTCGATGCACTTTGGACCCGCCGCATGTTTACATTCAATTTTCATCTCGAAACTCCGAGCTTTGGTAAATCGATTATTTATTCTCTCGATCATTCGATTATTATTTTTTATTAATCGAACACAATCGATAATTCTCTCGATCAGTTTTTGTCGGATACGTTAAATGCCCTTGAACAAAATACTCGAGATCAATATTTGTTTACATTAGGAAAAGAAATAAGTTAAAAATAAAATTATTTACATAATTTCTAATAAATAAATAAAAATAAATTATTTATTGGACAGAAAAATGAAAATAAATAATATCTGTATTTGCAATACTATATGTATATATATATATATATATATATTTTTAAATTTATTTATTGCAAATACAGATATTATTTATTTTTATTTTTCTGTCCAATAAATAATTTATTTTTATTTAAAATTTATTTAAATAAATATTTATTAATTTATATATATATATATATATATATATATATACATTTTTATAAATATTTATTTATTATATTATTTATTCGACAGAGATAGAAACAAAATATAAAAAGAATATGTATATATATTATTTTTATATTTTATTTCTATCTCTGTCGAATAAATAAATATATTATAAATATATTTATTTATTCGACAAAGATAGAAATAAAATATAATATTTATATAGGTGGCCGATAAAAAATAAAATGTAAACGTTAATTCGTTGGTTAATCGTAAAATAGAATTAAAGGTCGAGACGAAAAACAAAATGCTCTGAACATTGTCCGAACGGATCGAGATTCTTCGAATGGCTGAGCGTGTTTTGTTTTGGTTGGACCGCGCGTGCGCGTGTGTGCGTGTGTGCGCGCGGGCTAATTTTAAATTCGCCTCGAGCAGGCTGCCTCTTCGACGCAACGGTAAACACCCTACGCACTTGCGTTGCACGAAATTTGTGCAGCGCGCATTCTCCGCTGTAACAGCCTCGACGAATTTTCAACGAGAAAAAAACCCTCCGGCTGCGAAAATAAAAATAGAATTGATGAAACAAAACGATATTGAAATTAAAAATAACCGGAGGTCGATCGTTTCGAGAGATACGCGTAGATTTGTATCGTGCCCTTTCGCGTTTTACAGAAATTCTTGTTTTTCCTAGTATTCCTAGTATTTCCTAGTTCAATATCTTCGCTTAGTCAGGTTGTTTATAAAAAAAAATCCGGATGAAAAATATTTATCTCGTTCGACCTTAATCTCGGTTTAAAGAAAAGAATCTGCATTACTATTTGTATTTTGATTTTACTTTTTATTTGAAAAATTGTTTTGTGTTGTTATTTTGATTCATCAAAAGTAAAATCACGCAATGACTTGACTTTTTATTTAAAAAATTGTTTTCTGTTATTATTTTGATCCATCAAAAGTAAAATCACCCAATGATTTTACTTTTTATTTGAAAAATTGTTTTCTGTTGTTATTTTGATCCATCAAAAGTAAAATCACCCAATGATTTTACTTTTTATTTGAAAAATTGTTTTCTGTTGTTATTTTGATCCGTCAAAAGTAAAATCACGCAATGATTTAACTTTCTATTTAAACAATTGTTTTGTGTTGTTATTTTGATCCGTCAAAAGTAAAATCACGCAATGATTTAACTTTCTATTTAAAAAATTGTTTTCCGTTGTTATTTTGCTCCGTCAAAAGTAAAATTGCCCCCTGATTTAACTTTTTATTTGAAAAATTGTTTTCTGTTCTTATTTTGCTCCGTCAAAAGTAAAATTGCCCCCTGATTTAACTTTTTATTTGAAAAATTGTTTTCTGTTCTTATTTTGCTCCGTCAAAAGTAAAATTACCCCCTGATTTAACTTTTTATTTGAAAAATTGTTTTATGTTGTTATTTTGATCCGTCGTATTTTCTTCACCGGTATTATAAACACATTCGCAATTAAGGGTATCATATTCGCTCGGCAGTAATTTAATAATCGCATATATCCCATTAGAAATAGTCCCTAATCGTCAGGTAACATAGAAACCTCTGTTTACTAACGCCCGAGTCCAACACGGCCGTCGCAGCCTCGGGCTTGTGCGAGAGACGTAGAAAAACGGAATAACTGAAAAATGTTGAACCGACGAGCCATTCACTCTCGTGTTCACGCACCACTGGTGAAACCGTCTTGCTTCTATCTCGATAGAAATTACCGTCGCTCCTATAAAACTCCCGCTCAGTTTCTTGGCTCGTTGAACTACCATTTTTTATAATAAAATTATTTTATTTACATAACACAAACACGCTACGACATTGTCCACGTCATAATGTTTTGAAATTTCGCAGCTCGAATAACAGGGAATATTTTTTTTTTATCAAAGATTCGAATATTATTTATTGAGCGTAATAAATGATTTTTGATAAACGCTTAATCGCGATAGAAATTACCGTCGCTCGTATAATTGTGTATAATATAAAAGTCCGGCTCAGTTTCTCGGCTCGTTGAACCACCATTTTTTTAAATAAAATTATTTTATTTACATAACAGAAAAACGCTACGACATTGTCCACGTCATAATGTTTTGAAAGTTTGCCGCTCGAATAACAGAGAATATTTTTTTTTATCAAAGATTCGAATATTATTTATTGAGCGTAATAAATATTTTTGATAAACAATGGAGAGTCGCGGAAATCCAGGGTCTTATAAACGCTTAATCGCGATAAGCCGAGGCAGCTAGCCTGGACATTCTTGTTTATCTGGCACTACTCTCAGCTCTCTTTCTCTTTTCCTCTTTCTCTCTCTACCTTTATCTCCGGTTCTTTGTCTCACGGCTCTTACGAGTCGCTCGTTGCTCTCTCTCTCTCTCTGTTTCTCCCTCTCGTTCGCCTAGTACAAAAACTACGACTCTCTCCTACCGTGGAAAATTCAACGAAACATTTTTCATGATTGATTTTTACGTTGAGAAACCCTCGAGACATTTTTGCATCGCGCACTTTGTTCTCTTCATGGCCAGTGAACGTCTCGAATGTAGAATAAATTACAAACCGAATGCCCTTTGCCCTTTTAGAAAATATTCCAGACTGTCCGTGACGTTTTTTACCTCGAGGAATCCGATATTAATTCAGACAACTCTCGAAATTAATTAATTAATATTTTAAGGAATTTCTCTTTTCAAGAATTTTGTCCATTATTAAAAAAAAAATACAAATCGATTAAAGTAAATTTTTCAATCTCACAATTTGATTTTAATGTTTCATCAATAACGCTCGTTTGCCCAAAACAATGACATCTGTTCTGTAGTTCGTTCCCACTGTTTACTTTGTTTTGAAATTTATTGCCCGCCATATTGAACGGAAAAAAAAATTCAAACTCCTACGTCCATTCAGCCATGACGAAAACAAAGCGCGCTGTCTCTCACTCCGTTCTCCGTTCTCCTGTGTGCAACACGTTTTTTTCTTCCTTCCTTGTATATCTATATTATATTTTCAGTACGTACTACGCGTCCGCGTGGACTAAACTCTCACACAGTCTTCTCAATCCTCGCGAGTTATCCAACACACGTGTGGTATAACGAAGCGGATGAAACACAAACTCACCTCGCGATTCGAGCAAACTGGCAAAATAAACACAAGCACGTAACTCACACTCGTTGCAAAAGGCACGTTGAGCGCTCTCTGGCGCTAACCACTCTTGATGATTCTCTCTCTCCTTGCGTTACGTTCTCTGTGTTATACTCTGTTTTTCTATCTCACGTCACACACGAAAACGACACGCACTTTAGCGTTCGACGAACAACTGAATATGTGAGAAAGAGAGAGGAAGATAAAGCAGCACAGTGGGTACAGTTGAATAGAGTAGAGTCGCATTTACGTTGTAAAGAGCGATACACGCAATACGCACGATGGTTATAATAAAAAGACGAAATTGTGTGATTCAGCGATTAGAGCCACACGTATAGAAAGTATTGTACACGGGCACACGTATACGAAATCTTTCTCGTTCAATTCGTCAACGCTTTGCCACGAATCACAGCGAGCATTTGATAAAAACCAACGCGATCCTCGAAAGTTTCAGGCCACTCGTTGCTTTTTACTTGACGACGACGACGACGACGAGAACGACGACGTGAAGTCACTATACCGCGACGAGACTGGCAACATACGACAATCATACTTGCACCACCGCCATTTACGAAATTCACGAGGGCGTATTTTTTTTTGTTATTTCCACTTTTGTCTTAGGAGACTATCTTCTCATTCCTTCGTGTCCTTTTCCCTCGGTCTACCGTCTTAATTTTCTGTTTGTTTTCTCTCGTCCTCCACGCGTACTATTTCGTTTTATTTGCCCAGCACGTTTGTTCGAACGGGGACAGTGACACACACAGCTGACCGTGTGCGCCTCTCGGTGAGCGCCCACCGCGAGATCCTCATCGTCATAATTCGGTCTCTTTCTGTCTTCCCGTTATCTCTGTCAGACTCTCTCGCTTTTTATCGCTCCCACTCTACGGCAACGGGGCGGAGTGTTTGATATCACGGTAGGGCAAATAAGAGGTTTTTTATCGAGAAGATGGAACAACGACGGCAGCGCCATAATGACGGTGACTCTTAGAACCGTCGACGAATGTCCATTTACCGAGCATCGGCGCTAAGAAAAAGAGACGTCGATAATGCAGGAGAAGATCGAGAGATGAGCAATAGTGTCGAATCGTTCCTTCTGGTTGTAACGAACTTTGGGATTCCTTCGTATCTTAGCAAAGATAAGATTACGATCAAAATTACTGCGAAATGGATAGTGAATAGATAAGACAGATTCCGATGAGGTGAGTATTTTAGGTTAAACTATCGAACAGTTTTTTTTACTTTGAAATATTTTATTTTCTATTCTTCATGTAACAAACGACTGTTTGTACGTCAGGTCTGGTGTGGGCTTTACGTTTCACACGAGGCTATTACAGATATTTGTCAATTAACTTAATTTACCGGCACGAGGTAATAAAAAATATGATCTCTTTTTCCTCAGAGCTGTTGGTGAAAGTGTCAGGATAAATTGGATAAACTGACAAGTCTCTCGTAAGATGTGTTTGGAGATGTTATCCAAACCTCCAAGCTTTCCAAGATTTCAGAAATCATCGTCCCAGCGGGAGAAGTCATTCGGAGTTGGTTCACGATCGGGTGGACATGGGTCGAAATTTCGAGTGTCCAAGTGATTAAAGATCTAAAAAAGTGACTTGTGTTAATTTCACGAAATATTGCGACCACTTCAAGTAGCTGATATATTTTTTAATCTACCTTAGGCGTTATCGGTGATTTCATTGACAAATTCCTCAGGGATTTCCAATCGAAGTATCTAAACCACCTGTGATAGTTACAATAATTTCCAGGAGAGAATGTTAGCCATGGGCTAGAAACACAACGAAATTTATTGCATTACAAGTTCAAATTTAAATTAGGCACTTACTTGTGATTGTGGATTCCATCGAAACCGTCTCTCAGATAGCCCAGACGTTCGACAGGTTTTAATCTTAAAAATCTTCGTATGATGTTAGCTGCCGAATTCTTCACATATTCCGGAAATATTCGTTCGTCGATTCCATTCACTATCTTGTCATAAAGTTTGACAATGTCTTTATCGTAGAACGGTGGTCGTCCCACAAGCAATTCGTACGTCATAACTCCCATGGACCAATAATCTACAGCTCTTGAATTTGTAGATAATTGAAACAATGAACCAGAACAGAATGGAGAATGGAATATTGTTTTTTTTTAATGAGCTCACCTATCGTGACCCTCGTTCAATACAATTTCTGGTGCCATGTACTCCGGGGTTCCCGCAAAGCTCAAAGTTTTGTACGGTCCAACTCTTTTGCTCGAACCAAAATCAGTCTTCAGACAATAACATTTTCGTCAATTCAATTAAACTTGTGTAAATAGTAATTATAGTAGCGAAACACACTCACCAATTTGATATATCCCTTTTGGTCGATCATAACATTGTCGGGTTTTAAGTCGCGACAAATAATATCCTTCGAGTGCAAATGTTCTAGTGCCTCGATGACACAAGCCATAATAAATTTAGTCGTCGAGTTGTCAAATTTTCCCAATCTGTGCAAAGCTGTTCTCACGTCACCTCCTAAACATGCTTCCATCAGAAAATAAACGTACTTGCTGTCCTTAAACGTACTATACAGCCTGGAATCAATTAAATAATTTGAAAACAAAACTTTATATCATCTACGCGTTATTAATGTAAATACTCACTTGCAAATGAAAGGAGATTTGTAACAAGCTTGCATTATGTTTTTCTCATTGAAAACATAGCGCTGGTAATTTATCGAAGATATCATAACTTTCTTAATCTTTTTGCGAGCAAAACTCTTTCCAGGATATTTCTTCGTGGTGACGAGTTCGACCCAGCCGTAACTACCCTTTCCTATTGTTGTCTCGACCATGAGATCCTTCAGTGTAATATCAGGATAGTCACTGATCCATTCGAGTTTTAACGACCGTTTTCGAGCTTCGTACTCCGGCATCCAATCTTTGTTCTTTATCGACTCAAGATCACCCAGGTAATTGATAAAAACTCTGATGATTTTTCGTCAAAATGACAGACGATCAAGATTATTCAATAATTAATTAACATCACATTAAGCAAAGTAAATCAAACTCATAATTAAAAAGAAAAACTTATCTCTAGATATAAATACCTACTTTTTATCAATGGCAAAACATTCGCAAGCTGGTGGCATAGCAATGGCATTGGCTTGACGTAAATTGTCTTTCTCATTGTATAAGGCTTTTTCACCAAAGTAATCACCCTTGTTCAATACAGTGAGCTGGATCTCTTCGCCATCTTCCATAGTTTTTGTTATTTTAACACTGCCGCAATTTACTATGTAAAACTTCTCACCAGGTTCCCCCTGTCGCAGTATATAGGCATTCGCTGGAAAAACTTCCTACAATTTGAAAATATAAATTCTTCATCATTTTGACTGTCACGTATTGCATATCCGAAATAACATTTTTCATGATATTTCAATATTTTCAGGATGAATTGTGCAACGTAAATGCTGTTAAGACACGTCAACACGACATCGATATAAACGAATTATCTCGTTCACAGAAGAACTCACGACGTATATGACATCGGAAATTTTGATGAGCACGTGGCGAGGCAAATTCTCCAGTATTGATATACGACGAAGCAGACGAACATTGGCCTCCGTTGCATCCTGAGAAGTTTTTATCATAGCCGCTACGAATGCTCTGCGGTCGAGGACCCAAACCTTGCCACCATTTTTTACTGTAAGACAATTATTTTATTTACGGTGTTGTCAATTTTGTTCTAACTCATATCTCATTTCTTTTTTTAGTTACCATCTATGGAGCATAACCGTTTGACATTGTATCTCAAAGCGAGTTCACCGAAAGCCACACCGGGTCCGAAATTTCCACAATTTTCTTTGCCTTCATAAATGTCAAATTGACCCTCCTCCGAAACGTACATGTGGTGACCTAGCACACGTTGATTCATTCAACTATAAACATTCGGTATTTCTCCTATCTCTATCTAAAAATTCAATTACTTCAGAAGTCATACCTACATCGCCCTCGCGAATCAGTCGTGTATTCTTCGGGACATCCTGTGGATACATCGCTGAAATCATCGCTTCGACCTGCGAAGTCTCGAGATTCCTCAAAAACTCGTTTTTCATAATCGCCTGTTTGATTCGTTTTCGAGTTCTGTTTTGAAAATTACCGTGCACGAGTACAGGTGCACAATATATAGATTTATTAACAAGATTGGGAATGCAGTATGAAATTCTTGGGAACATTGCAGTCCCTTAATGGTACACAAGAATAATTTATTATACCAAATTGTGAGTAGATTTTGTAATTGCAAATATTAGTCGAATCTCGAGTTTGATTATTTGTATGATATAGATACTAACGCTACATCTTTTTCATAAACAGGCAACTTCTCATCTGGAGTTATTGGGACGTCGCCTTGCCCGATGACACCATCTTTTCGTGGGTTTGACAATCGTCGATAGATCTGTTGCTCGTGAACCGTCGGCTGATCAGGAGTAATATCTATACCATCTGTCTGGCGATGATGATAAATACTCTGGCAGCACAGGAACTTCATCTCTCTTATCGGTAATGATTTTTAAAGAATTATAAATAAAATTCTTCTAGGTCTACAATTTTTATGAATGTCAATGCTATCGCAGTATTACAATCAATCGAGGATTATCAGTATCGTCGTAACCAAGAAAATTCTTTTCCGGCATAGTATCGAAATCACTTTGCTCCAACCTCCTTCATACAACACGAGGGCTTCTTGCATCCTTATCACTTATGTCTGGCACCTCACAACGTCACATCTCGTAGAAAAAAAATGCGTTCTTTGAGCCCTGATTTTTGCAATCTTTATTTTAGTCGAAGAAAGAAGAAAGAAATTATAAAAATTGTCCTCGATTTAAATTTTAATAAGGCACCGTGTTCCGCTGGCACTCAACGTCGCAATTAGCTGGACGACTGACCATCGCGACGATCTCTCGTTTTTCGTGTTGCTATAAAATTTCTCGCTTGATACACCAGCTCTTATCTGTTCGGATAACAAAAGCTCCCCTCGAATCTTCATTCGCGTCACCTATACAGATATAGTATTCATGCTTATGACGATTTTTTTTCTACTTACCATTGGCATCTCACGCAGATTTTTCGATAGTTACATATTTTCGCTATTTTTCTTTTATGTCGTTCAATTATTTTTATTATCGAAACGATATCAAAGATGTAGAATATTCCAATGCTTCTTGTATATTTCCCACCGCCCCAACGTCCCTCTTGCTTACATATATTAAACAGTCGTAATGATATTGTGTAATATTAAAAATAAGTTGAATAAAAGAATATCTTTATGGCGACAAAAAATCACGTTTTCTAAGATCATTGATCGTTCAGTCCTATCTGTATTTCAATATTAATACATAATTGTTCATCAATATTTCGAATACTCATTACTTTCTTTGTCTTGCACCTCGATTTAAGAAATATTTTACCGACCCGTAATCGATAAAGTTTTATTAAAAGTTGCTATCAATTTTTTTTATTTATTCTCTCCTGATAGCAAATCGAAATGGATTAGCTGAGCTACGATATTCCCTCGATTGCTTCAAAAAGACAACGAGAGCGGCAATCCTTGTGTCGTGTCTGACCTTGCCGCGATAATGTACTATTGAAGATAAGTGACCGTGGGAAAGAGAAAAAATCATCTTGTATCTCCCGGTTTAATGCGATTTCAGTATCGCTTTTTTTTACTTTGCGTTTACATTGGGGAATCCTCAAGATCGATATCTCTGATAGAATAATAAAAAGCCCAGACGGTTTTCACTAAAGTGACTTATTTCTATGCGTTTAATACCCTTTAGTACAATTGAGCCTTTGTTTGATTTTGTACGAGTAAAAGATTGTACAAAATCCTATAGATACAATTTTTATTGATTCCCCCACTATTCCTCGAAGAGTTATTTCTTTCTCGTGCACAACATGCGTCCTCTACAAGACGTACCCATACATATGCAAGTACATATTCGTACATATAGTAGCGGACAAAAGTTTAAAACGATGAATTACAATTTGGTTCATAGATCTGTTATATAAGTACTAACGTTTCCTTCGGCTTGGTGGTTTGTTAGAATACATGTGTATGTTTGACTTTCATAATGTAGAAGTCTCAGTCGTCAAATGTAAACAATATAGAGTGTACAATTTTTGTTCTCTTCCGACCATCTGTAAACAGCGGACATTAATTTAAGACGATCTGTCGAACAAGGTACCCATAGGCGATCCACGCAATAATTTCATATTTTAATACTGTAAATAGTTTGTGCTGTATCATCCAGTGTCTTAAGTTTAATTACGTACGAAAAAAGTATGGGTAAAGCCCGCAATTTTTCATCAACTAAACGAATACCAATCATATCTCTATGGAAGCAAAATGAGACATTTTCTTTAATTGCAACTAAAATGGATCGATCAGAAGCTGCTTGTAAGCAAGCGTGGTACAAGTTTGTAAAGACTGGGGACTATTTTGATCGACCAAAAAGCGGTAGACCGCGGAAAACGACGCCAACGATGGATCGTCGATTAAGGATTCATCGATTAAACGAGAGAGATCGTTTTCGTTCAGCAATCGATATCAGAGCTGAAATATCCAACAATAATAATGCAAAAATTAGTGTAAGAACTGTACGAAGACGATTAGACGAATTCAATTTGAAAGCGTGAAAGCCACGGAAGAAGCCGACGTTGAGTAAAAAGAATAAAAAATTACGACTGCAATTTGCTAAGGTTTATCGGCATTGGACAAGTGAGGATTGGTAAAATGTGCTATTTTCGGACGAATCCAAATTCAACCGAATTTGTTCTGACGGGATATTGTATGTAAGGCGTCTCCTTTCATAAAAAATAAATGATTTCTTTTTGTTCCTCTTCTTCTTAAACTTTTGTCCTCTACGGTATGTATAGTACAGTAGTGACAAAATCTCGAAATTTCTCTTCGTGACTTTAGTCGCGAAGTAAACTCATTTTTTTATCAAGAATTGGGCCTTGCTTGGTAGATAGCCTTGTGATAACTTTTTACCGAAACTTGAGTTTTCAGTCATGGACAGATGCACAGAATACACGCAGTATAGTCCAGTCGCAATGTACTAAAATATGATCGACTTCTATTCAAAGACACAAGAAGAGCGTCAATTTGTTTACAAGTTGTTTGGACTTTCAGGAACGTGTCCTGAAGATTTCGTAAAAATCCAATATGTTTTTCAGCCACTAAAGTTTGTTAAAAAAATGCTTTATTTGAGTTTATTTGTTTGTACAAAAACAGCAAATGAACAACCAAGTTTGTTAAACACAGCAGACATATAGAAAACACACGTAACAAATACACAATTGACACGCAGTATACACAATGTAGAGCACAAATGTATAACATACACATAGTACACACAGTACACACACGGTAGACAGAGTAACACACAGAAAATAGTAAAAAACCAACAAATTTTTCAGAAAAACTTTAATTTTTACGAATTTTACCCATTTGTACATGAATGTTCGAAAAAGTAACCCGCATTACCCAGCCGACCCTCATTACCCCGATTTACGGATTTTTCGCGCGCGAGAATTTTTATTTAGAAAGATGGGGCAATGGGGGTCAGTGCGTAGTACGAGTAAATACCTCATGTATTAATACCTCTGTTTCCTGCTAGATGGCGCCACTAAATTCCGAGGTGTTTGGAGTAAAAAATCGTTAGAATTTAGTGGCGCCACGTAGAGGGACGCAAAGTTACTAACTCGTGAAGTGTTGACCCTCATTGTCCTGTGATCCTCATTGCTCCAACTGTTTAACATGCCCATCAATCTCGAAAAGTTCCGAAACTTGGGGCAATGCGGGTCACATTTTCGAAAATTTATGTGAAAATTGAGTGAATTCTTAAAAATTCAAATATTCCACAATTTTTTGGGCTTTTCGCTATTTTCTGTGCATATCTGTGTCAACTGTGGGTATACTAGGTGACTGTTGTGTGTGCGCACTGTGGGTATGTTGTAGATGTGTGCTGTGGGTATGTTGTAGCTTTGTGCCTTAATGGCCTTAATTAATATTGCTATGTCGATTAACGTTACTACGTCTTGCATATGGTCTTCTTCGAGACGATTGAGCCTGTCCCGAAGATAGTTAACATTTACTGACAAAGCACAGCAATAACCGCTGTAAAATTAAATCACTCAGCATAATGTTTCACGCCAAAAAACCAATTTCTGCAGCGGAGTCTATAAGAATTTCATATCCCAAAATAATCCGTGATTTTAGCAATTTGGTGTGCGGCGTTTGTCTGGTGTGTGTGTGTGCGGTGTCTGCTAAGCATCTGTGGATTTGCGCTGTGCCCCCGTCTTTTTATATAAGATCAGCGCCCTCTACGATAGAAAAGTGTCGCTATAGTTTCGGGTAAAAAATTGGGCCTTATCTGGTAGAAAAGCTCTTTTCAAGATGGTTCACATTTAATGAGAAAGTGCAACAGTCACTACTGCAGAATTAAATTGTGCAAAGGCTTTGCTTTACGGATAATGTGTCATAATTAAGACACGATGTAATGACTTTCTTCTTTATAGAAACGGAAAGAATACCAACACCATTTTCATATACAGGGTGGCCCACATAACTCTTAACAGCTGAATATTTCGGAAACTATTTGTCCAATCAAAAAGTTGTTCATGAGAAAGTTTTATGCTTTCAAGGGGCCTTTCCAACTACAAAAGCCCTTCCAAAGCGTAAAACTTTCTCATGAACAACTTTTGGATTGGACAAATAGTTTCTGAAATATTCAGCTGTTAAGAGTTATGTGGGCCACCCTGTATATACATATCCGAAAAAATTAGTATGTTAAGTAAGAAACAATTACAAAAGCAAAAAGACAAGCTCACTTGAGTTAGGTTGGTTCAATGCATGCAGTGCGCGCGGTGTTTAAATTACCAACTAAAAGAACGATGCAAAGAATTCCATAAACTTGACCCTTTCATGGACTTTTCTAGTTTCCGGTAGTAGCTGACATCCGAGAACATAATGTTCCGTGGTTTGGACGACTGCAACTCTAACCTAAGAATCGTGTCGTATGATTGTGAGGTGTAGTGCTTCGGTATTTATTATTAGTCTTTTAGCAGATAAGAAGCGGCCGAAGAGGCGAAAATGAGTGATGCCGAGTTGCAGGAGGAAGAACGAGAAGTTTTATTGTCTATTTATGACGGAGATGGAGCTTTCATACAGGTTACACCTACCACGTATCAATACAAGGTTATATCCAATGTTATCAAATTATTACGTAAAATTTGCAAATTTGATTAATTATACTTTATAGAAGGAAGTAATCTGGATTCTTGGGAAATAAAAAAACGAAATGTTAAATTGAATCCTACTGTGGTCCCAAAACAGTTTTTACTTTGATCCTCTATGGACGATTCTTTGTAAACAATAGGTCAAATCTTCTATACGATTTGATTTGATCGATCCCAAATGATTAAATACATTATTATACTAATGATTACAGTATGGCGAGGAGAACGATCCTAAAACATTCTTACTCGATATTTCTTGGGGACCCACATACCCGTCGGAAAAGCCAACGATCAGCCTAGACACGTTTTACAATAGAAACATGTAAAGCTACAATCAGTATGATTATATGTAATTTTAACTTTCGCTGGAGTGGTGTATATATCTTCCGCATAGATGTTGACTGTAAATTGCAGTAATTCATAATGTTAAAACCTTCTCAAAGTTCCTTGTCCTTATTATAATAAGAAGCTTTTAGTTCTAATTAATTTGTTCCATACGTTAAGGCAAAGACTCGTGTTTAGTTTACTTGCTATGAACAATGTATTTTATGATTTTCTCCTCAGCATACAATCTGTGAAAGACAAAATAGTGGCTCATGTCGAGGCAGAGGCTGAACAGTGGCTCGGTTCTGCAATGACCTATACACTTTTCCAATCGGTTCAAGAGAATCTTGCAGAGTTAATAGAGAATCAACCAACTTCCATAAACGATCTGACTTCTCAAACGGACAAATTGACCATTACCGACGATGTTCAACAGGTATATCAGATGGATGAAAGAATTATACTAAAATATTTTGAATTGATAAAAGAATACTAATTAAAGCTTTGTACCTTCCTTCCGATTCTCCACGCTGCAGGAAGAGTCTTCGAAGAAACCAAAAAAGGAACAGTTAACAAAAGCCCAGAAGCGACGTCAATGGAATAAGGCTGATGGAAAAGGTGAAAAGCCACGGGGGTGGGATTGGATTGATATAGTAAAACATTTGTCGCAGACTGGTGCGAAACCTGATCAAGAATCATAGTTACGTGAATACGTCCTGTAAAGTTTAAATTAAGTTTACTTTCCTTTTTCCTCATTGTACAGATGGCACGAACTTGATTGGCGGTGGTATTATATTTTTATAAATTGTTGGTGAAAATACATTTTGTTTTCATACGACTGTTTAAAAATGTGTAACTTTATGTAAAACCTAAATGCATGATTCCATTCAACGTATGTTTAATTTGGCGACAGTCAACTGTAGTTTACAGTTGGATTAGGACAGATGGGTCCCAGTATGATCTGTAAGGCCCGATGGACAATAAGTTTTTATCTTTTACCCATTCTGAAATATCGAAGAAATCGTCTAAAAAATTGCGTTCAATGACTGAAAAATTAGATACATCGTTCAATTTCTTTTTCTTTAAATTTACCACTTTCGTCGAGCAGTTGTGTCCACTTGGCTGTTTCTCTGGTAATGAGCATATCAATGTTCTTAGGAATATTGAAATGTCTTTCACCTAATTGTTCGTTTTCCATTTTGTGCAGCATTGATAATGGACCTGTCGTCGATTTAGCATCTTTTATTATGTCCTGAAATATCAAATCATGGCTTCAATATTAGCTGGAAAAGCAAAGGAACTAAGTATTCACAGTTTTGGGAGAATAATCATGAAAAAACTTACGGGACGTATATTTAAATGCATACTCAAGTAAATACCTCGAAGAAAAGCTTTGAAATATGCATTTATTATGTCTGTTGGTGTAGTATCGTGATGTAGTGCAACGTAGATTTTGCGATTTTCAATATCCAGAAAGAACATATCGAGAGAAACAGAATAGTCACTAGGCGTCTTATAAAATTGAGGGTTCATTTTGATTGTATTTTGTAGCCTTCTTGTCATATGATATTCTTTCAACGTTTTTGCCATGAACGAAGATCTCGTCTCACCAGTCTTGACCAAGCTGAGGAATTCATCGAGGGATTCACCGATTACGATATCAAAACCACATAATTTTTTTGCTGTAATAAGAATTTACATACAGTATTATACTGGTTATCCCTAGTTACAAAGAACCAAGAACATGTATAACCACAATCAATTTTTCAAGGACCCAGTGGATCGGGATAAGATCAGTTTGGGTCAGTTGGTAGAGAGTCGAGAAGAATTTATACATACATGGTTTTTGGAAGAGCAGCACCGATTCACGTTCATTAATGTAATCAGGAGGAAGAATGATCGATCTCGTTAAATAATGCTTAACGAGAAGAGCGAGACGATCCTCATTGAACGTGTTGAAGTGCAATGATTTGACTGCCGAATAATTGGCATAAATGTGGAGAGCAACAAGAACCACATAGTAGAATTCTAGGTAAGCACTGGACAATTTTCACTGTATACTTTCTCAATACATTCAAATTACACAAATATTATAATCGCCTTTTGAAAGAAAATGTAAAAAACTTAAAAGCTGCAATAAATACCTTGCATTTAAAAAAGACAGTAAGAATACTCCAACAAAGGACGCAATCAAATTAACACCAGTTTCTTGACTACCGTCTTTGGCTGATACATCTGCTAGATTGTTGCTCAATGCCTTACATAAGATAAATAAAAATGAATAGAATTATCAAAATGGTTAACGTATAAAAATACGAAGTATAATGGAAACTATTATCTATCTCCAACCTGATGCTGAGTTATCGCTGCTCTGGTAGCCCCACCAGCTACACCTACTAATGATTTCATTCCAGAAGAAAAGCAAAGTATTGTGGTTGACCATGATGGGAAATAGGGCAGTAAGAGATCCATACCCATGGCAAAATCATTTAGTATGTCAGCGAACAGACGCCACTTCTTGCATTGCGCATCCAATTCTCGTCTGATATTAGAAACAGTTTATGAAAATCCCAAAGTTATACTAGGTCAATGAGTTTTAAGATGGTTCGTTGGTCCTAATCCTACTCTCAAAATTTCTTATGGTATATTGTCTATGAAGATAAAGTAACAATGGCCTTTCCTAACCCGTTCCACCAAACGAACAATATGCGCCCTAACATTCCTGTGCTATCTTTCAATATCCATGTTATAGCAGCTGCTAGAGGAGTCGCTGTGGACTCGCCAACACCAACGCCTTGCATTATCGAATGTGTTGTCAGCGTTCCTAGTATAGTACTGGTAAATGCCTAATTTTAAAGTACATTGTAATGTTTAGTTTTCTGTCAATTGTCATGACTTATACTTCACTTTAAAGACTTCGAATACTCCATGAGCTTAATTCACCTGTACGGTATCCCATATTTGATAAGGCACATAGTCCGGATGCACACTTTCTGGGAATCCCTGGGGCAGAAAAACCTCTTTGAAGAAATTGCATAGCCGTGATTTCATTTCCTTGCATTTGGGTCCCGTTTTTTTCATGTATATCCATTCTTCCACTAAAGTCCCGTGGACATATGCGTTTTGAGGTTACGTATTCTCGAATTGAATATATTTTATTTTATACTAGGTTCTTGTTGTCAAACTTACTGTTCCCTTCCTCATAGACCATCCACCCATTTTCATTTTGTAACTTACTGTACACCAACTTTCTCTCTATTTCCGTCATATTAGTGATCAATTGTACAATAATCGTTCATACACCAATGTTGCAATTTTTTACCGATTATTTATACGAATCGCAAAGATAATATTTCCTCTTTCTCAAGCTGATACTTCGTTGGAAATTGTACATGTAAAACTGGAAATTTCTTCAGCCGATGGAAGAAGTAATCTGACAAGTTGCAAATTTCCAATATGACTCTACTGTATGATTTCATATCACAGTATTGTGTTGATTCAGCTGAATGTCCTCCCAATCTGTTTTACTGCACCGGAGACTTTACAAAATGCTTTTATGAAATGGAGGACGCTTCTAACCAACATAACCTAAAAACTATTGATACAATAATAGAAATTTACAAGACAAACATACATTATTGAATTATTCAAACAATTCTGAGAATTGAAAACATATATTTATTTTCATCAATATTAATATTGATCAATAATATTGCTTGGTTTCTTCAAACATATAATTAACATCATCGATGATTCCATTGAGTGCTATCAGACACTTGGTCAAACGTCTTTTGACATCTGCAACGTCATTCTTTTGACTAGTTTGGTTCGCTACAGATTTGGACTTGCGCTGTTGGCAACGCGCTCTGGCGGGAATTTCAAAATGCATTGGCGCGTACATTTTGCTTTGTCTACATTTTTGAGATTTATTTTGATCCGCGCCGCCACTAATTCTCGCGTTTCTCAAAGTTTTCTTATTTTTCAATTCATGACTAGGATCTACATCATTCTCACGAGATTCGCTACCTTCTTTTTCACGCGTGTTATTTTTAGGCTTGTACATCTCCGATGATTCCAAGCTTTTTTCTTTGTCTGGAAAATTTTGCGCAATCTTTCGTCGTGATCTGAGTTTGGTTTTTGGGGAAGAACAATTGAAAGCGAAACATCCACCGAGACCGCAGTATCTCCTGTTTTTATTTTTATTAGGGTTATCTATTAAGCATTGCACGCCTCGTGATATTCTCTTTCTTCTTACGCGCCGAACGGCACTTCCGGCTGCATCGCAATTGCAGAATTCCGTTGAAAGACCAAATGCGTGACGAATTCCGTGACAATTGGCGGACATTCGGGAGGGCAGTACAATTCTGGTTGTCTCGTTCTCGTTCAGTGATTGTCTTTGCAAATCCTCGTCGTTCTTCAATCTATTAAATTTTTTTAATATTTCTCGAAAGTCGTTATCGCTATTCTTGCTTGGATACGAATATTTTCGATTACTACGAGCTAGTTTTTCGTCCATAATTTCACCGGAAGTAAAACTTTTTCGTCTTGCGTTTGAATTTGTTTCCTTTGTCTTGTCTCTGGATTCGTCGATTAGACTTTTACTGGAAGACTCGCTCGTAGCCCTTCTGTTCTTCATTCTACCGGAAATGGCGAATTCGTCACGATCGACCGGTACAACTGACTTTTGTCGACGTTTCCCGTGCACGTACGACAATTTCCGAGCTTCCGGTTGCTTCGATCCTCTTGGTTTGATCGTATCGAGATCCTCGGACAAGGATACCGTCGATGAAGTACGATCCGTACTTTTCCGATGAAAATCTTTGAATCGTTGCGAGTTTGATTCCTTTCTGATAAACCTTGAGCTAGGTTTTCTTCTTCTTCTCGGAACGTAATCTTCTTCGTAACTTTCGTATCGTTCGCGTGTCATTTGAGATTTCCTATCTTCTCGTATGTCATGTCTGGAATTAAAATATATTTCGTAAATGATAAGCTTGATGTAAATGATAACAAGGTGTGTCGAAGAAGCGTAATGCGTGCGATGCTCACGCAGGATATCAATTAATACTAAAATATTATCGAACAATTACGACAAACGGATCGATCCAAAAATGATATAATATAAAAATATAACGATCATTCGATATATCTGTGACGTCATGCGCGCGCGCACTCACTCGTTCTCATAGTCCACCGGAAGTTTAACGAAGTTTTGCGATCGTTGACCTTTACCCCTCTCGACCCTTGGACCTTTCCGATCTCGGGGAATCCCTCAACGCAAGAATTTCTTTTCTCAGTTGCAAAACCTTCTTGTTCAAGCTCGCAACGACCTCAGCCACGTCGTCGAGTGTAACTTCCGGTTCTTTTCTCGGATGGGAAAAAGATGCGGAGGGCGTTCTGCTCGAGCTGTACGAATCGTCCATCTTCCGGCATTTAGCGTTATGGACAAACACGTTACGAGAATATTTTTCGCGATGATCGAGTTTAATGTTCTCGAAACGATGGAGAATGCACGAACGTTGTTAAATTGATCCTTGCCTTTTTCGTTCGACATAACGTTGGATTTTTATCCCGTGCTTCCTCTTCGATAATTAATCTTTTCGTTGGCATACCTGGCAAGATAAATAATAAAAATAAGAAGATAAAAAGGATGGGAAAGATAAATTGAGAAATTCGCTCGAAGTGAATGTGGTCATAAGAGATATAAAAACAGAAGAAAAGAAATAAAGAATTATGAGTCGAATTAATCAAAGGGATCGGAGACTTACGTACGCACGAAAAAAGGAACTCTTTGTTTCCCGTGATATTGGGCAACTTTCTGCCCTGCCATATGGATACCATGACGTCAGCTGATAAATTTCCGGTGTTGGTGAAGAAAGAGTCTCGCTCATTCCTGCAGGATAATCAGCACCGCAATGACTGGGCGAGATCTAAAAATGGAAAACGTTATAACGCGTCTCGAAGAGCTTGAGAAATTACAGATGGAATTAAGAAGGATTGTACCAAAAAATGGAAAGCGAAGGAATAGTCAAGAATACTTGGTGGACAGCTCAGTCGATGAATGGCGAAGATATTCGAACGAAGGGCCCAATAGCGTATCCGTACAAACAATGAAACGATCCGAGATCGAACCTTTCGATGGGATTGACCACGCGTTTATTGAAATTTCAGCCAACGAGCCTTTTGATATTCTGGATTATATCCGGTTTCCTGAAATGTTTAATAATAAATCGTCGAAAGCGTTTGTGCAGAAACTTTCATCTGAGAGTTTGAGCGAGGAGGTCGAATCAAGTGAAAACTATAGCCAAGAAATTGTAGAGTCTGTCGATGCATCTGTTCAAATGCCAGAGCAAACTGTACAAGATTTTGCAACTTTCGACATTCTTGATTATTTTCGATTGCCATCGTATCTTGAGACAAAGCCTGCAATGCCATTATCGAAAATTACAAATAAAGTGCCCACTTCGAATCTGGGAGAAACATTGATTCCACTTGATGGAATTGATCCAATAGGAATTTCCAGACTCGTTGATGTTTCAAAGGAGGAAATAAATCCAAAGAAATGTTCCAAGTATCGCGAGCACGATAATGTTTACTCCGGCATTCTGGCACCTTCGGGCATCGCGAGGATTTTTCGCTTCGCCGATAGGCCGAGAAGAGCAGCTGCGAACGGTCCGGAGACACCTGCAGGATCAGCGAGGCTAAAGCAGCAGGTACATGGGTCCACGAAAAGGGAGGCGACCGAGGGGAATGAGGTGGAGTCGAGGCCCGAGGCGAGAAGCCAAAGAAGTAACGTTGGTGCGCAGAGGGATGAATCGGTTCGCGTGCCAGTTCGGAAGCATCCTGGCAGCAGGATGCTAATGGGGTGGGCAAATTCCATCAGGATGCAATCCAGATCGGGGAGTAAGTTGCGTGAGCGCAAGGTTAGTAAGCAAAATCAACGATACGACAAAAAGAAATCATGGAGAAATCAACACTCGTTGGAAGAGTCTTGGTGCAACGAAAAAGATCAACAGGCGAGGAAGCCTCGGGGAATTCTAAGAGCGTGGTTGCCTCCCATCAATATGAGTTTCCAATTATCGAGGGATGTTGATGATAAAGAAGCAAGAACCAATCCATATCCACAGGGGATTGAAAAGGATGACTTGGATCACACTTCAAAGTGGATTTGGAAGAGCCAGGTGAATCATTCCATTGTCCAATCAAGGACAAAAAGATGGAGAATTCTGGATGTCCCGAAGCTTCTCGGTTGCTTCGCTAGAAGATTTGAGGGGCCTAATGTGATAGTACCGCATCATCATCCAGGTGATAGGACACCTCGTTTGATCGAGACGCAAAGGATTCCTGTGTTGAACGACAGAATGGAGACTCTTAGAGTTGTTTCTTCTGCCGCTGCAGTCCAAATAAGAAGAAATAGCAGACTCGACTATTTCGTTTTGAGAAACTGATGACTCAAGACCATTCATGTAAGGCGAGAGTTTTCTTCATTCAAGTTGTCCAAAGTTCTTACGCATCGTTCCTTCGTGAATAGGGCGCAAAGTCCATTGCCCCAGTCAGCGATCCCTCGATTCTAGTAAAAGAAACGCTTTCGATTGAGCTGCAAAAAAAGCATTAAGGTTTCGCAAAACTAGTTTATAATCGAACCAGCTTGGAGGTAAATGGAATACCTGTCTTGTAGTAAGGAGAGTGACTCCAGAGTTCGCTAAACCCCACGCGTGTTATTCCCTTCTTTTCCACCTACTTCTTTCTCCTGCTTTCTGCCACTTCTTCTTCTTCTTCTTCTTCTTCTTCTTCTTCTTCTTCGCATAATAGTTCGTATCTGCTTATGTGTATATAGAAGTACTTTTTCCTAGCAGTTGCCAAGCAAGAAAGCGAGAGACGGATAGGAAAAAGATGGAATCGCGAGTGACTGGTACGCGTAGATAATGGAAAACCTTTGGCAAAAGAAGTATAGGGTGGGGGTCTTCTCTTCGGGAGTTGCGTACACCTTGGAAGCTTAACCAGCCAAGCGTGCCTAGGAGTTATAAGCATGCTGATCGCGTTTTGTTGGGGGAATGGAGGCAGAAGTCACGGATGATGACCGGGGAATTGAGAGGGCGTGGAGGGTAGCTGTTCCGGAGAACTACAGGGTACGATGGTTATTTCTGCAGGGATATTAGGAGAGGTGTTGTTGGAAAGGCATATCAATCGCTCGAGGCTACTGAATGAATATGTGCGCCACGTATCGTTTCAACGCGTTACACGATTAGATACCCGGAACAACGCGAACTGTATCATAAGTTTTCTTCGTCAGGCAATTGACATCCGAAACTGAGGATCGTTCCCCGAGATACTCCCCGGGCTGACCTCGTGAAACTTCCTGATATCTTCTTGATTCGGGAATATTCTTTTATCTTTTTGTATCTTTCTCATCCTCCAGGGAGGATAAGCAAAGTTGAGTGTCCTTCTTGTTTCCGACTTAATGGAACCTCCATCGTCCTGAATTTTCTTTATCTCGCCCATCTCGCTTCCACACTCGTTACGTCTTCCACCAGCTCCGACGATACTTTGCCACAGCAACGTTGATGACGAAAGAACTCAACCTTCTCGCCAAACCGAGAGGTATGTATAACACCATACGACTCCCTCTGTCTCCGCTACTTCCTGTCTTTCGTACCGGTGTTGGTGAGAACGCCGTGCTCTCGCACACATCACCCCGCTCAACCTCCACAGATACACCTGTGAAGTCGCCACCTGCCTCGCATACCCTATAACTACGCGAGCAATCCCACCATCGTCAAACACGGACAAACACACGTATACACACGACTGGCTTCGCATAGGAAGTGAGGGAGAAGGAGGATGTGAACTAAAAAAGAAAGGATGGATTGGAACTATGAAGAGTGGAAGAGAGACATCCTGCGGGAATATTATAGACTCCTTCTTCGTTCCAACGACAGCGGCGACGATGCGAAGGACTGCATGTATCCAATGCCAGCTAGTACAGTTTCGCTTTGCCAGGATAGCACAGGCTCTTTGGTAGCTACAGTACAATCCCCTGAAATTTAATGAAATAGTATTATTCTAAAGAAATTGAGTTTCAACGATTGAGTCACGTTATCTTAAGTTTTTTCTCTCGTTTTGATGGTCAGTACATTTATCTGTATCGTTCCTCATTGACCATTCAGAATTATTTATTTTTGAATCCTTGCAAGAAAATTCTATTTTAATGACTTGCTTCCATCTGCAATATTAAACAGAGCACTGTTCTAGTGAACTTTGAATATCTCTTGTATTCTTTAACATTGTTTTCAGTATCCGAAAGAAAGTTAAATTCTAATTTAAGTGAAAGAAAACTTCCTCCACGAGCAAGACAAAAATCTTGATATTGGGCAAAATTGTCTAATGTACATGGATGGTGAGCTAAGGTTTGAAAAATCCAATGATCTACAATATTAAACAGAGCCTTTGAATATCTCTTGTATTCTTTAACATTGTTTTCAGTATCCAAAAGAAAGTTAAATTCTAATTCAAGTGAAAGAAAACTTCGTCCACGAGCAAGACAAAAATCTTGACGTTGGGCAAAGTTGTCTAATATACATGTATGGTGAACTAAGGTTTGAAAATGCAGAGTTAAGTTTCGAAGATCGGTACTGTATCGTGATACGAAAGCACTCTGTACACTCCACCAGCTCCTCGTTACTATACACCTCTATGTACGTGCATATACACACAGAAGTAAACGAGCATGGTATAGTAGGTAGATGGAAGCTAAGGCTTGTGGCACACGCCACGCGCGCGTTTACCCCGGCTTAGTATCTCCTCGGTTCTCTACCAAGACTCCACAGTGTCGTGGTATATTTCACGCGTTTGGTGCGATATTAAAATTACCTTGGGCGATACGATTTTCGTTTATAACGACTCGGCGATCCACCTTCCAGTGAAAATAGTGGTGCAATATTTCCTCGTGCGATAGAACTCGGCTGCTGAGAAATTGCTCGATCATTCCTGTCTCTGAAACTTACACCATGGTGTAAAACTTTCTTATCGCAATATTGATTACAACTTAAAAACAATTTTCTTCATTTCTTCTCACAGAAATTGTTAAATTTCTTCGTTATTCGATATAACGAAAAACTGGTGAAACATTGTGATGAATCCGAGAAGTGAATTCCATCGTTAAGATTTCATATTTTCTTTTTTCAACGATAAACAAAATTGTCAAAATTCTGAAGGATTGTTGTGCGTTAATTCGTTATAAAAATTATCGGTGTTTTTTTACAATTATTGTTGTAAATTTGTAGTTGGGGTTTTTTGTGGGGAATGAAACTGTGTTATAAAAATTGATACGATTGATTCATCGAGTTATAACGAGAATCGGAATTCTCGTCACGTCGAATAATCGTCCTTGGACATCGTTGCTGTTCGTCTCGGCTATATCCTGCATACAGTGCCAATGTGCGAGCCACCGACTTATCCCGAACCGGATTCTCCTATCTATTATGATATACGAACGTCACAACCGGTGAGTAATTTTTTTTCTAGAACATCTGTTTTTTTCTTCTTTTATTAATTTATCCAGCCGCTGGTTACTCGCTGGTATTTCCATTCATGTCCTTAAGGGCACGAACGGCTTCTTGGGTAATGATTAATAATCCTTAAAATTCATAATTGACGTTTGAAAAAAATTGAATTAAGAAATATTCAATTGTGAAAAAAATTCCAAAGTAAAAAGGAAGGCAAAATGAATTTGAGGTGTGTAAAACAACGGTTTTGATGATTTTGGTATTTGTCTTCATGTCCTTAAGGGCACAAACGCCTTCTTGACTTATCATTAATAATCCCAAAAATTCATAATTGACTTTTGAAAAAAATTGAATTAAGAAATAATAAATTTTGAGAAAAAAAAATGACTAAGTAAAAAGGAAGGAAAAATGAATTTGAAGATTGTAAAACAACGGTTTTGATAATTTTGGTATTTGTCTTACTTTCTCAATTTCCTTGGTATCGTCTATGCGTCAGGCATTTTCGTTCTCGAGTGTCCCGTCGTGTAATTAACATATTTTTCTCGAACTCTCCCGGCTTCCCGATGTTTAAGAATCATAAAAATAACTCCAATCCTGCGAACCGAAAAAGCAATGTCGAAGAGCCACGGGGTCAAATGTTTTACAACGTGAAAGTCGTTACTCACCCGGTCGTTATCGGCGTCCGGACCGACGAATTTGAATTCAAAACGCGGCGATAAATTTCCTTTCGAAAAAGACGAAGAGCGCTCTTTGTCCTCGCTCCTTTTACTGCGCGAGTTCAAAGGTCGTCCTTTATGTGATATTGAGACTGCAACCGTCCGATCGTCGCGATAACCCGACGAATTCCTGAAATAAATGAATATCGAATGAACGAAAGCCCAAAAATGTTTTCATCCCAACAATGTCTCGATTGTACGTCACGCCTATCAAAATTTTCTGTATTCAAATTCTATAACAAACAATCGATAAAATGATTTTTGAAAAAAAATATATTTCAGCCGAGAATACAGAATTTATCGATTACAAAATAAACCTGAAAACGCAAAATTCACCGTAAATAATAATAAAAAATATTAATGAACCCATTAAATTCCATAAAACTTTATAATTCATAAATTTTAATGAATCAATTGATTAATTAACTTGACTGATTTATTTCAAATTTGAATATTCAAATTTTAATTGATAAATTGATTATTTTAATGCAACGTACATTTATAATTATGACGGTCGAATTTCACCAGCGAAATTTTAAACTATGGCGTAATGGCAGGGGTCAATTAATTAATATAGGAAAGAGAGGAAATTAAGGAATGATGTTGCTTAAAAAAAAAGTACAAAAAACATTTATCCTGCAAAGAAAAAAAAAAGTCAAAACTGAAAATTACTGTAAATAGTAATAAAATAAAATTGATGAACTCATTAAATTCGACAAAACTTTATAATTTGTAAATTTAAACGAATTAATTAATTAATCAATTTAGCGAATTGATTAATTGGTTAATTCATTATAATTTCAAATTTTAATTGATAAATTAATTATTCTAATAATAAGAATAAATTTGTAATTATGGCGGTCAAATTTCCCTCCGCGAAATTTTAAACTATGGCGTAATGGCAAGGGCCAATTAATTACTATAGGAAAGAGAGGAAATTAAGGAATGATATTGCTTTAAAAAAAGTAAAAAAAAAACATTAATCCTGTAAAGAAAAAAAAAAACTCAAAATTACTGTAAATAGTAATAAAACATAATCGATGCACTCATTAAAATCGACAAAACTTTATAATTCGTAAATTTTAATGAATGAATTCATTAATCAATTTTGCTGATTTATTTCAAATTTTAATATTCAAATTTGAATTGATAAATTAATTATTTTAATACAACGAATAAATTTATAATTATGGCGGTCGAATTTTCCCCCGCGAAATTTTAAACGATGGCGTAATTGCAGGGGCCAATTAATTATGAGAGGAAACAGAGGAAATTGAGGAAGGATATTGCTTAAAAAATAAAAGAATGAAAAAAACATTCATAGTGCAAAGAGAAAAAAAAAACAAAAACACATAATAACGATTTATGTGCTAATGTCGTCATGGAACGTGCGCGCGCAATACGAACGATGTCGAGCATCCAAGTATTGCCTAATCGTTGGTTCGCGCTCTTGGTTAAACCGTGGTTCGTACAAGAACTATAGTAAGTTTTATACGTGTACACTTTCTCCTCGCAATCGTTACGAGAGGATGCGCTCAGAGTTCGACTGTGAGAAATTCCGCGCGCAGAATGCCAGAACAAAATGTCGATGTGACCCGGCGGTCGTGCGCGACCGCCGAGAGCGTCATCTTCTGCGCATGCGCGGTTTCACTCCCGTTTGAAATTTGCGCGCCACTACGATGACCAACTTTCGATCGAATTCAACAAACGAAACTGTTCCTTACGTTAAAAAATTTAATTTTACATTCTCTCGATAGAACGCACTTTTTTTTAAATAAATAAGTAAATAAATATATTTGAAAAAAATTAAAAACAACATTAAATAAATAATAATAATTCTATCATAATTAAATAAATAAATAAATATTTAAAGATAATATTTAAAATATTTTAAGATAAATAAATATATATTTATTTACTAATTAAAAATATAATAATTATTATTATTTTGTCCAATATATATATATACATATATAATTGAAAAAATTAAATAATTAATAACACAATCTTTTTTAAATGTCTATAGATATACAATTTTGTTTTTATTCAAAAGTAAATATTCACGGGTAAAATTTTTCGACGATGAATTTTTCCGTGGGTCGAAATAAAAAAAGAAAAATACAAAATCGATGGCACGTTTTTGTACGGCCGAGAACTGAAAAGCTATTCGATGCTTCTGTTGGGCCTCTCTTCGTGGCAGCTGCTGGTTACTCCACGCTGCCAGGAGAACAGCTGCAACTCGTTTCCCTCCACGCTCGCACCTCCTTCGCCCGTACACCGACGTGCCCGTATCGCCCTGGTGAATGCTACATTATAATACTTATATACATATGTATACGTATATATTTATAATACTCGAAGCTGTCTGGTTATGCCTGGTTCGATCCCCTCGCGCTTACAGCATCCTTCGTACATACGCGTCTGCTTTCGGTTTGCCACTCGCAAATGCACCGAGAATCGCGAGATGCCACTTCGGGGCCGCACATGTCGCCTCTTCGTTTCGAAGCTTCTCGGCGTCTTCACGCCGCGGCACAAATCCCCCATTTCTTCGATTCGACGCGAGACACACTCGATTCATTACTGGCTTGTACCGTTTTCAAAATGGACACCCACCGCCTCTCTCTTTCTTTCTCGTTGCCACGATTTTATTTTTATACTTTTCGATATTTATATTCCTGCTTTGATTATTATTTTATTTTTTCATCTCACAATCAGGAACAACAAAACGAAAAAGAAGATATAAAAATTTCATTCAATTGTACGATTAATCGATAT
>JAPYZT010000863.1:0-38759 GCA_030522965.1 Tryphoninae sp. A BG-2022a
CTTACGCCATGACACTTTGATGCGTAAAAATCGGCTACCTTTCACTTTTGGAGCCATCTATCGATAAACAGCGAGAACTTAGTTGCGCACCTAATAACTTTTTAAACAAAAATCAGAACAAATCCTTCTTTTTCAATGCAAAACTTTCTCGTCCCGTTGGTTCGTTGCAAAAACGAAACGGGAAACCATGTAAGGACGTCGTGCGGTTGACTTAATCTCGCGTTTGATCATGCTCGAAGACCAAGAGGGGAACGTAAATCCATCGCTGTACACACACCACGATGCAGCAGCTGGATCGACATTATTCAATCAGTACCCTCCTCTCCATTCCACGTTGTACGGAACACATCGCCAAGAACTCGCGTATCCTGTCGAGGCATCGTAATAAATAAAATATTTAAAAAAAAACATTTTTTTTTCAGTCATCAATCTCGTGTAATGATTTTCACATAATTATAGGTAGCTCGAAACTAATGCGCGAACTCAATAACGGTTTATAATTCTTACGAGACGCCGCTTGCCGCGGCACTCTCTTTCTCTCGGCACGCTCTCCCGCGGCAAATTCGTCCAGAGATCGCCTTTTACGCCTGGTGCACCCGTTAACAACGCCATGAATTATTAAACGTCAAATTGACGTGACCGCGCGACTCGCACACGTATGCCCGGCACAGTGAGAGAGGCTCGATTTTTATGTATAGGCGTATCGACGATTTGAGAAAGGTTTTTTTTTGTTTTATTTGTTCTTTCAATCGAAACGAACAATTGGATTTAAATCGAATCGTTTAGACGAATTAAAAAGTGGACGGATTAATCGCCCAATCGATTGTTTTTTTTCCACTAGTGAGAAGAAAAAATTGGATACGATTTTTTGTTTCTCATATTTACGAAATTGGTAATAAAAGTTTAATTAAAAAATGCAAATTTTTAATGGACGTTGAATTTTTTTTTTAATTGGATTTGATAATTCGATATCGAGCACGGTTTGGAAAATTTTCAAAGAAATTTATCGAAAGAGGACGACGACCGTCGAGATTCGAGAAAGTGCAACTGACCGGGTTAAAACTCCACAAGGTTTTACAAACCGGGTCAAGAGAACGTTAAACATTTCGACACGCGCACGCGCGGACTTTCGTTCAATTTTTCACGAAGCGTAAATAATAAATGAGGCAAATAAAGGGAAAAAGAACATACAAATTCACACACCGAATCTCTGTCGTAATTAAAAGTTGGAAAAAAATATTCGACGAGGTCAAAAAATCCAAATCGGATGTGCCGGACGAAAAAAAAAGTCCCTTGGTCAAATATCAGTGAGAAAATAAACAAAAGGAAAAGCATAAAAAAAAATGAAAATCACACCGAAATGAATCACCCGGTAGAGAAGTGTGTAGGGAAATACGACCAATCCATTTCCGATGGAAACAAACGATCGTGCGATACATATGGGAGGTAAATAGAAAGTGCGAGTGATCGGTATGCCGTAGTGCGTGGTGATTGCGAACGGAGCAACCGTTGCGACCCGAACATCCACGGACCCCAGTCGATATCCTCATTCGTGCACAATCGACGTTTCTCATAAAGTTCCAACGGGATTTGTCCAGAGCTATTACGTATATTTGTTCAATTTTATTTTAATATAGTTACATAATAATAATAATAATAATAACACCAACGAAAATAAAATCATTGTGCTGTTATTATTGTTATATTTTCATTATATTTCTATTATTATAATTATTATTTTATTATATTATTATTATATTTTTATTACATTTCTATTATTATGATTATTATTGCGTTATATTATTTATATTATATATTATTTTATTATATTTCTATTATTATGATTATCATTATATTATATTATTTATATTATATTATATTATTATTATTATATTTCTATTATTGTAATATGATTATTATTATATTATATATTATCTTACTATATAATATATTATTATTATATTGTTATTATTATATTTATATTACACATTATTTTTATTATATTTGAATTTTTATTAAATATCATTATTATCAACATTGACATTACAATAGTCCATTGGTCAAACTATTTCCAGAATGTAAAGCAATTTTCAAATTAATGGCGAAAGGATTCGCGCGGTACATGGTAGCCGCGATATAACGGTACAATCGAACCAAGCACCGCAGGTCGGGGACAGAGAGGGACACCAATGTTCTCCGGATTTCACTGCGGCTACCCTAATTTCTAATTTCCCGCGTCTACGCGAGGGTTTCGTTGCGCTATCGCGCATCGAAAGGTCCAGAAATATTACGAGGTTTTGGAAACGTTTCGTTTAGTTTTTCGACGAAAAAAAAAAAATTTTCTTCGACCTTTGGATTTTTGAGGTCAACTCAAGGTCATTTGTCGTTACTGGGAAAATTGAGAAGCATTTGATTATGAATATTGTTTGTATCGACGATTTTTCGATTTGACATTTCAAAACAAAAATAAAAACGTTCAAGGTCACCTTCATACCAGTTTTTAAAAACTGACCTACATAAATTTACATTTTTATCAAAAAAATTTTGAAATTAATTATACCGCCTCTTCTATGCAAAAATAGCGGTTGTCCAGAGGTCAAATAAGACATTCTGTTTACAAGGATAACGCTACACGTCCATCGCTCTGGGGAAAAAAGCAAAATTTATGATCTTACTTAATTAACAATTCCTCTTTATCCAACTCGATAAATAATTATGTTTACTTAATTAACAATTCCTTTTTTTCCAATTCGATTAATAATTATATTTGCTTAATTAACAATTCCATTTTTTCATAAATAATTATATATATATAAGAAGGAATCGTGAATTAAGTAAATATAATTATTTATCGAATTGCAAAAAAAAAAGGAATTGTTAATTAAGATAATAAATTTTGCTTTTTTCCCAGAGCGATAGACGTATATAATTATTTATCGAATAAATAATTATATTTATCCAATGGAAAAAAAATGAATTGTTAATTAAGAAATTATTAATGACTTATTTTGAAAATAATTATATTTATCAAATTCGAAAAAAAGGAATTGTTAATTAAGTAAGCTAATAAATTTTGCTTTTTTCCCAAAGCGATAGACGTATATAATTATTTATCGAATAAACAATTACATTTATCGAATGGGAAAAAATGAATTGTTAATTAAGTAATTATTAATTATATATTCTCTAAATAATTATATTTATCAAATTCGACAAAAAAGGAATTGTTAATTAAGCAAGCTAATAAATTTTGCTTTTTCTTCCCAGACCGATATAAATAATCGTTTCTTTATCAATCATTACGAGCATACTTCCTCGCTGTGTTCGAAGCTCGTAAATTTCTACCGTTCGATATTAAATCCCAGATCCTCGATCGAAACTAACTAACGACCTGAATTAACGATCGACCCTCGTTACCCCGACAAATATAATTCGAAAAATAAAATAAAAAAAATAAATCGCCTCTCTCCGCTCATTCTTTCAACAATTTACGATGCCAGTTCAACGTATCTAATTTCTAATCGCCAACGTCGAACAGCAGCAACAACACTTACGTACCAATATCCGCGTTATCGTTCCCGACTTCCCCTCTCCCGGAATTCGAGTCGAACGAGAGAGAAAGAAAGAACGACTCTCGTCGTTTATGGAGAAAGCCACCAGCGACGAAAACTGTCACGCGCTACAGCAGGGCAGCGTCATTAAACATTTCTCACTGAATATTCAAATTGTGCAACGGTTCGCACCGTTCGTACCGGCAAACGGCCATAAATGAAAAAAAAAAATAAACCGAAAAAAAAAAAAAAAAAAAAAAAAAAAAAAAAAAAAAAAAAACAAAAAAAAATAATATCAACGTTTATTAAATATTTCTTCTTTTCGATCAACGCCAACCGGGCTAAAATACGACAAATATTACTTTCGCGAATTTCAAATATATTTTGACGTGTCATTGCTCGGAAAACGAAATTGATCGCGTTATGATGAGAGCGGTGTGCAGCCGCACGCACCGCGAGAGCCACAGGGTCTTTTTCGCGATTACCGAATGATGAGATAAGAAAAAAAACATTAAAAACAAAACAAAACAAAAATTCATAAAATAAACTAATTCGAAGGGAAAAAACGACCGAGGATTCGTCCAGGTGAAAATAATCACGCGGCTATAGTTTCGGCGTGATCGCGTCATCGGATTCACGGTTTTTCGCTCAACGAGCAGGGAAAAAAAAATAAAAAATAATAAAAAGTCAAAAAAAAAAAAAAAAAAAAAAAAAAAGCGGACGAGCTCGATGATACCGAAAAATACCTGCGGATTCGATCGTGTGTAAATAGCGAACGAACACATCGACGAACTCGTCATTGTCAGTTGCAACTGACTAGACAATTTTTTTATTTTTTATTTTTCGCGGGAAAAACATAATCTTCCTTCGTTTTTCCCAGTAAAACATTTTTTCTTTCTTTCCTCCTTTTTTTTTTTTTTACAATTTTACTAGATCCTTGGAACAATTCCTTCTACGACAAAAATTCCCCCCGAGGAACCGAGACGATAACAAATTTTCAACGAAAATGAAGAAACTTTTCGAACTCGCAAAAAAACGCACAAACAAAACAAAAGTAAAAAAAAAAGGAAAGAAAGAAGAAAACGAACACACGCGCGCGATTCTCATTTCGTTTCATCTCCCTCGTTTCTTTTCGAAAAACACAGACAATTTTTACAAACATTTTAATAGGAAATACAAAAAAAAAACAAAAATAAACAAAAAAAAAGGAAATACGAATTTAAAGAAAAAATAAAGAAAAGAAAATTAATTAATCAAACAAATCATATTTGTTCGAGAAATTTCGTAATGCCATCAACCGTGAAACTTTTGAAAAAGTAATTTTCACCGCGAGCCCGGGCTTCTCTCCCGGCCTTTTTAATCGTTAATTGTTAAATCCCCCCATGTGCGTTGTTATTGTTATTGTTGTTGTTGTCGTTGTGGTTTTTTTTTCTTCCCACCGGCCAATAAACACTGTATTAAATCAGTAATAATACAGAACTGCGTAAAAAGGCAATCAGCATGGGGGGGGGGGGTTTGTACGCAACAACCCCTTTTCCCCTGCCACGTTCTCACCGTGCGAGAAGTTTCCGTTTAATTTAATTAAAATTCCGTGCATAGCTGGAGCTCTGTGTTCTCTCTCGTCCACCTACGTCTATCAACGAGACCGCCCAACGTTCGTTCTCTCGCCCCCCCCCCCCTCCACCACTCGCTGCATGCGTGCGTTAAGGCAACGCACGCGCCGATTCGATCGGTAATCAAACAATAAAAAAAAACAAACAAACAAAATTTTTGTAACAATTGTCTTTTCGAGTGAAGAATCTTTTTTTTCCACAAAATCTAAATAAGAAATACAAACAAAAACAATAACTTATCATAGATTATTCGAAAATGATATAACAATTAAATTTTGAAAATATGTCATAAAAATTTGTCAGCACGAAAAAAAACCAAAGAAAGTTTTGTACAATTAGTTTCTCGAGTAAAGAATCTTTTTTTTTTTCCCCACATCGAAGTAAGAAAAATAAAAATATAAATAATTTATCACCAATTATTTGCAAAAGATAAATAATGAACAATTAAATTTCGAAAATAGTTTATAAAATTCGTCAGCACGAAACAAAAAACCAAAAATCTTTTCTACAATTATTTTCTACAGTAAAGAATATTTGTTTTTCCACAAAATCGAAATAAGAAAACCAAAAAAACAACTTATCACAGATTATTCGAAAACGATAAATAATAAAGAATTCAATTTAAAAAATAAGCCATAAAATATGACAGAAAGGAAACAAAACAATTGTAATTTCGCTCGCAACGAAGCGAAAGGAAAACTTCGCGGGAAGTAATGTGTAAAAAAAAAAAGAAAAAAAAAACAAGTGTAAAAAATGAAAAAGAAAATTACAAAAATAAAGACTCGAGCTCACGGGGGGAGGCTTTAAGTAGGGCGATTAGTGACACGCGAGTTACGCGACTCGTCGCGGGAACGTGAAGGAACAAGGGAGGTGGGTGCCATCGGTAACGTTCGCGAGGGCCTCTGAAAACGATATTCGAACTACGACCACCGGGCGTAAAAGTGCACACGCCCTATCGTACAAATTGATCTTTCGGTACATTCGTGCAAATATACGTGTACGCGTTATTCCTCACTCGCTTTGCCATAGCCTTAGGGCGACTATCACGCAGCTGGAAAGATTCAACTCACCGATACGAACCAGGGCTCGTGGCAACGTGACGACGGTCGCATTAACGATCCGTGCGCCCCCTCGCAGATACGTTCGAAACGAGAGAGGACACACGATAACGATAGAGAGAAAACATATTTCGAATTGAGGTTTTTTTTTTTTTTTTTTTTTTTTAAGGGTAGTTTGGGGGATGTTTACCCCCACTACCCGCCAACCCCCATCGATTGCGGCCGAACGAATCGATTCGTGAATTATAATGCCTCGCTACGCATTAATTGCAATTTGAATAACGGAAATCGCGCAAATTCTCGCGGACTACATGGAACGATGGGGTTTGAGGGAGGGGAGGGGGTTGTTGTTGCGTGCCATGGTGTAAGGGAGGAAATTTCGAGGTGCGAGCTCGGGCCGCTCGCTCGTGAGATTTGTCGATAATCACGCATTAATCTTCGTGTAACGAACGGCGCGAGGTACGTTAAACGATGAAAAAAAAAGTGGTTTTCGATAGGGGGCGCGAAGTTGCCGCGATCGGCCGTATGGTGGCGCCACCGGATCGACGAATCCGAACAAGGTTAAATCGGTATTGAGAGGGATTTGAATCGCAAAATAATTGTAATTCGATGAAATCGAAGTGAATGACGAACGTAATGCGTTCGATCTTGTTTTTTTTACGAGCGATTTCTTCGTGCAATTATAATTATTAACGCTTTCTCGCTCTCGTTCACGAGATAAATCATTGAGGAGATAATCACGCAATGAAACATCGTTAAGTCCGAATAAATGTTTCCGCATTTACGTCAAAGCGTGTCAAAGTCGACAAAGAGAAATATTATTGTTCAAACGAATATCGATAATTAATGCAATTTTGTAAATCGCAATGGTCTTCGACCCCTCAAGGTCAAATTTGTCAAATTCTCATTATAAATGTTTCGAAAACCTAGGAAACGAGACTTTTAAATTAAATTAACTTTTAATTTCGAATTATTTTACAGCGAATTTTTTGCTAAATGATTCGTCCTGTCGAGCAAGGGTGAAAACCAACCCTTACGACGGAAAAACCAAAACCAAAAAAGAGATTTTTTAAATTAAAACTTTTTAATTTCGAATTATTTTACAGTGAATTTTTTGCTAAATGACTCGTCCTATTGAACAAGGGTGAAAACCACCCCTTACGAGAGAAAAACCAAAACCAAAAAAGAGATTTTTTTAATTAAAACTGTTTAATTTCGAATTATGTTACAGCGAATTTTTTGCTAAATGACTCGTCCTATTGAACAAGGGTGAAAACCACCCCTTACGAGGGAAAAAACAAAACCAAAAAAGAGATTTTTAAATTAAAACTGTTTAGTTTCGAATTATTTTACAGCGAATTTTTTGCTAAATGACTCGTCCTGTTGAGCAAGGGAGAAAACCACCCCTTACGAGGGAAAAATCAAAACCAAAAAAGAGATTTTCTAATTAAAACTATTCAATTTCGAATTATTTTACAGCGAATTTTTTGCTCAATGAGTCGTTCTAGCGAACAAGGGCGAAAACCACCCCTTACGAGGGAAAAACCAAAACCAAAAAAAGAGATTTTTATATTAAGTGGGTTTAATTTAGAATTATTTTACAGTGAATTTTCTGCCAACCGACTCGTCGTGCCGCGCTAGGGTGAAAACCACCACCCCTTACGAGAGACGGAAAAAATAAATGGCGTTCGACTTTGGAACACGGAAATTTGTAATAAAAATTGTATCGAAATTATACAACTCGTATTATCCCCATTACTGCGATCAAGAGAGCACATTTATTATTATTTTTTTTTCCCACTCCTCTCGCTATATCTCTCCCCTCGATTTGCCTCGTTTCAACTCCGGCGCGTATACGGAAGGACAATCCAGTAGCCAATGCACGCGATGAATACATAAAACGAATTCCACATTCTAACCGTTTCACTCTCGATTATCGACACGGAAATCGTGTGTGCCCGTGACGTGCGCCAACAAGTCGTAACGCAAAAAAAAGGACGGGGGGTGGGGGGATACAAAAACCAACGATTAAAGGAACATGACTGTTGAAATATTCGCGATGTTTAATCGTTACCCACATAAACCCGCCATGAAATCGGTGGTGCAATTTGTCGTAGAGAATTACCACGATATCAACGACCCACCCCCTATATAGAGGATTGCACCTCGGTAATAACAAATTTTTTTTTTTAATCACAAAATCAAAAATACAATCGAGTAATTTAACCCTTTGCGTGCTGGCTAATTGTAAAAGACGAAACATCCCTCAAAATAAGAAATTACAAATTGTAGAACCAAATTACTGTGATTGGAATCTTTTACCCCCGTGGCTAGGGTGCGGATCTGAGTAAACAAAATGAAAAAATATAAAAATGTGTAAAAGTAAAAATACATATCAATAATGACTACACCCTGTGCGCACTGGCTGCTTGTAAAAGTCAAAACATCCCCCAAAATGTGCAAGCGATGATGACAAAAAATCTCAACACTATTCCAAGGGGTGACTCAAATTTTGTTCTTCTTTTGTTTCGACACGTTGAATACGAGAAGTCAAAACATCCCTCAAAATGTGCAAGGGATGATGACAAAAAATCTCAACCTCATTCCAAGGGGTGACTCAAATTTTGTTCATCTTTTGTTACGACACCTGCAATACAAAAAATCAAAACATCCCCCAAAATGTGCAAGGGATGATAACAAAAAATTTCAACATTGTTCCAAGGGGTGACTCAAATTTTGTTCTTCTTTCGATACAAATGAATACCAAAAGAGAGAGACAGAAACTATTTTCCATCCGGATAATTCCAACCCCCTCGCCAAAACGAGACAAACAAAAATTCCTAATAGCTGCAAAAAACTACCACCTCGTGTCCAAATGGCGAACTATAAGCAAGAACGAGAGGTCAGCACATCGCGATATTTCGATAGTGTTTGCACGATTGTCAATGCGAGGAGCTTCATGAACGCGTCGTGAAAATCTTGGCTTCGAACCGTTAGATACAACCCTTCGGTTGTATCAAAAACAGGTCGAAGGGGTTTCCAGCGAGAATGAAGAGGCTGATGAGAATCGCGTATCCGAGTCACGCGCCGTTGCACCACACGGTATTACACAACCCACTATATACCAAACGTTTGCCACTTGGCCGCAGGGTTTGGTCCAGCGGTCGCGTAGGGGTAGTTCCCGCGCGAGAAACGTATAAAACGAGCTAAAAAAAAAAGGAAAAAAATGCGAAAATAACGAAAGCTTCAAATTCTCGAAGCGTACGAGCGTGCCGGGAGAAAGGGGAGGAAAAAAGTGGTATGATGGGCAGAAGGGGTGGAAAATAGTGCAATGTGTATCTGGGGTGTACGAGCCAGGGGTGAAGAGGCGTTAAAGCGAACGAGAGAAAGCTACGAATAGCGAGAGAGACACAAAGAGAAAGAAAAAGGGGAGGAAATACGAAGGAACGTTGCACATTGCGTGAAACGAGAAAAGTCTCGGGGAGGGGGATAAAGGTCGAGGTGAGGTTTAGATCCAAATAGGCGAAACTATCGATGGGGATTGAAGTTGGAAAAGTCGAGAACGAAGAGAAAAATAGAAGTAAGATCGGGTGGATTTTTGTCGAGGGTTGCGAATTCACTGTTGCAAGGGTAGCAACGATTTTTTGGGCTTGGAGCCAAGTGACCTCTCGTTCGGTATTGTCTCATTGCTAAAATTACGAAACTACCCCTAAAAGAGTATTTTCGTATTAAGAAACTTTTTTTGATTTCATTTTGGGGGATAAAATGTAAATTCTTTTTTCATGAAATTATCAGAAAAAAAAATTCCTTTTACTTATCAAAAGAGCGATGAATTTTGTTCTATGGTTAATGACTTTATTATTTGGATTCGTTAAATAGTATTCAAAATGGTGATAATGAACTAATATTGATTATTTATTTATTCGAAAATAAATATTCGATCGTACGACAAATTTGATAATTTTATTATTCGTCATTACACTCGTAATATCGTTCGTACAATCGCTTATATATTGACGAGTATGACAATTACAATTAATATGTTTATCAAGGATTGAAATTTCGTCCATCGTCCTTCGTCTTTGTTACGTTGTGTGCAACCCACTCCCCAATTTCAAATTTAATCTCATCAATTTTTATAGGTACGATTGGAAATTTTATCTTGAAAATCGTTATCCTATTTCAAATTTTATGTCGACAATTGTTGTCCTATTTCATATTTCACCTCGACAATTGTCCTATTTCAATTTTGCGTCGAAAATTGTTGTCCTATTTAAAATATTACCCCGATAATTTTCGTCCTATTCCAAATTTCATTGCGACTATTTAAAATGTTACCTCGACGATTGTTGTCCTATTTTATATTTCACCTCGACGATTGTTGTCCTATTTTATATTTCACCTCGACAATTGACCTATTTCAATTTTGCCTCGAAAATTGTTGTCCTATTTAAAATTTTACCCCGACAATTTTCGTCCTATTCCAAATTCCATTGCGACTATTTAAAATTTTACCTCGACAATTGTTGTCCTATTTCAAATTTCACCTCGAAAATTGTCCTATTTCAATTTTGCCTCGAAAATTGTTATCCTATTTAAAATTTTACCCCGACAATTTTCGTCCTATTCCAAATTTCATTGCGACTATTTAAAATTTTACCTCGACAATTGTTGTCCTATTTCAAATTTCACCTCGAAAATTGTCCTATTTCAATTTTGCCTCGAAAATTGTTGTCCTATTTCAATTTTACCTCGAAAATTATTGTCCTATTTAAAATTTTACCCCGATAATTTTCGTCCTATTCCAAACTTCATTGCGACTATTTAAAATTTTACCTCGACAATTATTGTTCTATTTCAAATTGCATCTCAAAAAATGTTCCCTCCAATTTCAAATTTCATCCCAACAAATTTTCCGTTCTATTTAAAAAATGACGAACACTCGCGTGTTACCAATAGAGAAAGAGAGAGAGAGAGAGAGAGAGAGAGAGAGAGAGAGAGAGAGAAAGAGAGCAAGAGAGGAAGAGAGAGAGAGAGAGAGAGTTCGATATACACGCCGCGCGCGTATACAAATCGGCGGCTTCGTATATATCTACCTTGCCGTCATGCACAGTGTACGCACCCCGCACACTCGGAGGAAATTCCCGCGGAAACAATTAAAACGTATCGATCCACTTAATGCTGGCTGGCTGATTCCCGATAGTGCACAGGGACAGACAGAGCGAGAGAGGGAGGAGAAGCGAGAGAGCAAGAGAGGGCACACGCAGTCTGCGTTAATGCATTAACGCCCCTCGCCCTCGGGCGCGTAGTAGGTGTCCTGCCCTGCCCCGGGGCGGTGCGAGAGAGGGGGGAATGCGCGGCTAAGAGGGATGAGAGGGAGGGTAGGAGATGAGGGAGGAGGGGGAGGGGGCGTCAGAGAAGGGTAGTCATAGGTAGGAGGGGGAGGAGGAGAAAAATAGTGTATGCAACGTAGAGAGAGAGAGAGAGAGAGCGGGAGAGCTACGCGTGTGCAACGGATAACGTTGGGAAAATCAGTGCGCGTGGCAATACAACAACCCCCGTGTTATACGTAGCGCATCGTCGCTGTACTATATTTCATGCATTTATGACGCGCTGCTCGTCGAGCGACCCATTGGGAGGAGAAGAAGGGGGGAGGAGAAGGAGTTGGGGGAGGGCTCGATTCTCGACAAAGGTAAATCTTTCACTCTCGCTCGGGTTGGAAACAAAAAAAAAGAGAGAGGACAGAACGACAAAAAAAATCTCATAAAATAAAAAATGGCAACGGGGGAAGGAGAAAAAAATTGGAAACAAAAAAAAAATGCAATCGACGACCAAGAGGAATTCGGAAAACATCGCACCGTTATATAATATAGAGCAAGAGGAGGGAGAGGGAGGAGGAGGGTGTACAACACACGCTGGAGAACGTGACCGAAAAAAGTCAACCCGCGCGCGCCTTCACTCCAACCCCTTCCGCCTCATTTGTTTGTTTTTTTTTTTTCAACCCCCAACTGGGACTACGAGTAATTTATCGGGGATAAAGGAGAGACAAAGGGCCGGGAGGTGTCGAACGTTCGATGTGTTTTTCAAGCCGATGAAAACGACGGCCCGTTTCTCGCCTCGGCCATCCACCCCCTCCCCCCCCCCCCCCCCCCCCCCCCCCCCCCCCCCCCCCCCCCCTCCCCCCCCCCCCCCCCCCCTTGCTACTCTCATCCCTCTCACACTCTTCCTCCATTCCGGGACTCTCCTCGCCACCGAGTTCCAATGAAAGAAAGGAAGAAAAAAATAATAAAGATCGAACGAATGAAGGAAACGGGCCTCGAGGTGGAAACACGCGATTCGACGCGTCAATCGGAAACGAGAGTGAGGCAATTTTGTTCCGAAATGTTTGGAAGCTTTTTTGGTAGCGACGATACGCACGAGCGTGAACTCACCGCGATGCTGCAGAGTCAAGGAAGGGTCGAGAATGCAAACGAGAGATGTTTGAAACGAAACGGAAAAAAAGGATCCGCTTTTCCTTTTATTGCAACGGAAGCGAGACGATTTTTGGGGGTGGAAAAATCGTTTTGTAATTTGGGAATAGAGTTGGGAATTAAATTGTATTTTATTAATCGTAATTAAATGGATTTTTTGATGGTCTTTTATTGTTTTAAAAACGATTGGAGAATAACCTTGAGAATTGTTTACGACAAAAAAAATCACTTCGATTTTATCCGCCCGCCCTCTTTCGGAGAAATTTAACTTTAATTTGATAATTAAACGTTTTCGACGTTATGGCAAAATCCTTGTCATCGCGCATGATGATTTGAATAAGCTGAGCGATGAAATTTTCGTTAAATTATTTAACGAGCACATTATTTCTCGATGGTGCCATTGTAACTGAAAGTGAGAGAAAGAGAGGGAGAAAGACGGAGAGAGGGAGGGGGTAATAATAATTTTCATATTAATGGACAGCATTAAGCGAGTCGGTGCGAATTTCGGTGTTCAGGTCGTTTTACTAACGACGTAGTACACTAAAGTCAGTCTGTATATTTATTTATTCAATTATTTCAATATGTTCGCAGTTATTCTTGATCCTATTACTTTATGAAAAATCCGGAGATTGAGGTCATCGGACGCTGGAATGGGAACGGGGAGAGCTTCACCCTATTTCGAAACGTTAGCGTGATTTATTCAGAAAATATATCAACTTTTATTGTAACGATATGCAACTCGACGTTTTTCTCAAATTAGGCAAATTTCGAAAAAAAAATTATCAATAAATTCTTTTCTTTTGTTTCCATCATTATGAAAACATTATGAAAGGATACGCGATTCGCCTTTTTTCTCAAATTAGGAAAATTTTGAAAAAAAAAATTGATCGATAAATTGTTTCCTTTTGTTTCCATCATTATGGAAACATTATGAAACGATACGCAATCCAACGTTTTTAAAAAATTTGTCAAATTTTGAAAAAATATTGATCGATAAATTCTTTCCTTTTGTTTCCATCATTATGAAAATATTATGAAACGATACGCAACTCGACGTTTTTCTCAAAATTTCCAAGTTTTGAAAAAAAATTGATCAATAAATTCTTTCCTTTTGTTTCCATCATTATGGAAACATTATGAAACAATGCACAATTCGACGTTTTTTTCAAATTTGTCAAATTATGAAAAAAAATATTGATCGATAAATTCGTTCCTTTTGTTTCCATCATTATGAAAATATTATGAAACGATACACAATTCGACGTTTTTCTCCAATTTGTCAAATTTTGAAAAAAAAATTGATCAATAATTTTTTTCCTTTCATTTCCCATCATTATGAAAAATTGACAAAATATTTGCGAGTTTCTCGTACGAAGAAAACGCCTCTGATTCAATTTGAAAAAATGACGAGAGAAAGAGAAAATAACGTTAGGGATTTGCAAAGTTGCAACGCGATAAGAATATCGAGTAGAAAGACTCGGGGGGGCGAAGCGGGGGGATGAGGGATGGTCGGTACAAAATGCGATATAAATCGTTAAACGCTTGAGAAAATATTCAAGCCGAAACCGGACGCCTAAGAAGAAGCGAGAGAAAAAAAACGTGAAAGAACAATGATAAGATAAACAAATAAGAAGAATTATAGAAAGAGAAAGAGCGAGGGGTGGACAAAAGCGTGCATAAGAATTCTGCAGAACTGTTGAAAAAATGTTTTCGCATTCTCGTACCAAAAGCAAGGCGTTTTATCATTATCGCTCGGTTTGCCCGGTAAGAACGCGTACCAGGTTGACGAAACGGGACTAAGGCGATTTTTTCCCCATCGTCCCTCTCCACAATCGTAGGATTGGGAAAAGGGGTGGTGGTTCGCGGACGAGACAGTTTGCACGTTAAACGGAACGCGGATAAAGGACATACCTACTCGAAGTCTTCGAGTGTCTAAGAAGGATGATGAAGAACAAAAAAAAAAAAAGAAATGGAAGAAGTAAAGAAAACAGAAAATGGTAAAAAAGACAAAGTCGTAAACAAAACGGAAGAAAAGGAGGAAAAAAGAAGACACTCTCCCGAGTCCCAAGCAGCCAACAACAACACTAGCGAAGCGGAGATGATATCCTGTCGTGGGAAAGAGGGAGAGAAAGGGAGAGAGGGTAGCTAAGAGGCGAGAGACAAGTATCTTTGTAAATTTTCTTCCAGGTATTTCACTCATCCTACCCATGCCTGGATGGGCTATTCCTACGGCTGTTGATGTCTTATATCGACGAGGCGAAGAAGCAGCTCTCCCTTCTTAAATATACTCGTTGACGTCGTCGTTGAAGAAGAAGAAGAAGCAAGAAGAAGAAGGAGGGGGTGAGGGAAGAAAGAGCTTTGCGGATTTTTCAATCGCGCCTCGTCACTGACAGGATTAATAAACCCCGGAGAGGAAGAGAGAAAAGAGAGCGCACGAGTTTCTAGACTCATTTCGTGCAGAATCGAATTGGATTTCCAGGTCGGGGTTGGCTGCGCGACGCTTTTCCGTGTTCTCTGTCCTTCCAACGCTTCGCGTTCTCTCTATAGTCGGTTCTCATGGTTTCCACCGCTATATATATATATTTAGGATCCGACTGGTATCCTGTCCGTTAACACTTGTTCCATCCTTCTACCGCCCTCTCGATTTCACTGCCAGTATCTATTTTGCATTGTCTGTGTTGTCGTCGAGGATGGTGAGAGGGCGCTTGCGCACGTATGTGTGTATAGACGCGCGTGGGCCGAGACTGATGGGACGCGTCCAAGTCCGTGTGTGCGAGACGAAACGACGCGCGCGATATCCCTTTGATGTACAATAGAGAGCCACCAGGGGGCACCACCGTCGCCTCTTCCCATTGGCTCGTCCTATTCCCACTCCATCGACGCTCATCCCCTTCTCCTCCGTTGCACTCCTTGCCAGGCCGCAGCAACCTCGCTCACTCCACTTGGCGCGCCGCACACCGCCTGGCGCTTTGTTACATTGGACTAAATAATAGGTTTATAAAAATTCATGGCATGTCTAGTGAGGCGCGGGGTTTTATATCTGCTCGGTCTCTCGACTGAGACTCGTTTCGTTCTCGACTCGACACTCTTCTCTCTCTCTCTCTCTCCCTCTCCCTCCATTCGTATTCTCCCTTTATCCATCCTCTTTTTCTCTTGCACCGAACGACAAAGTGACGAGCTGTCGCAACGGACGCATGGACAAAAAAGGGTACGGCTCCATTCGAAAGAGAGAGAAAGAAACAGGGACAGGAGACCTGTTGGCGAGAGAAGGAAAGCGATGGGTCACTGAGGGAACGGGAGAAACGATACAAAAGTGGAAAATGCGGCGGGACAAAAAGAGGGAGAAATTGAGAGAAGGGTAGGAGGCTGAACGAGGGATGGGAAGGGTAGGTGAGGATATATAGGGGATGGCTACGCAGTGGTCACTTCGCTTCGAACGTGACCAACCCGTCCGAATATGACACTAGGGCGCGCCGACGCGAGGAACTGCAGTATTTTATAGGAAGTAATATCATGAGAATTTTATTTATGTCGAACAGCCTCGAAACAACGAACGAAGGGTGAATATACGTCCGAAATATAGTACCACTATATTTTCCAACACCGAATTAATATCCGTCGTCGACGACAACGAAAGACGCCATTGCCCAGGAATGTGAATGGCTACTTTGGCACGAATTTTTTTGTTTTGTTTATTTTTTTTCGTTGGGGTACGGTGGGGATTGATTCGAAGTTAAGAGAGACAGGAGGGCGCGAATGAGAATTTGTTGGATAGCAATGAGAACGGAGGGGATGCGGTAAAACCATCGTTCCAATTTTCGAGAGATATCATGTCTGAATTTATGGTTACCTTTCGTTTTATTTTATTTTTTGTTTTATGTTCGTTCGGATAAAATTTCATAACTCGTGCGAATGAAACTGATAAATTCCTAATGCCGAAACGTTAAAATTTTTGGTGAAATTTTTATGTCAAAAAAATTCGCACGGGGTGGTGAGAATTTAAAATTGATTATCGTTTTTCTTTCTTTTTTTTTTATTTCGTGGATTTATAACTCAATTTGCCGCCGAAACCACGGAAATTCAATAAATTTTAATACAAAATTTAATATTGTTTATCGTTCCAGTTTTTCTGGCGCAATGGCAGAGCGGAAAGTGTTCGGGTGGCAACGAAACGAGGACGGATATCGATGACGAGGACGAGGCGGACGAGGCGTTGGAAAACATGAACTTCGACGAGTTCAAGGAACGATACAGACGACTGATACCTTACATGACGTACTACGTGGCGAACAATTACGTTAATTCGCAAGTATCGGGGGGTGTTCAGTCGCAACAGCAGCCACAACATCATCAGCAACAAGATTACCATAGAGAGGTTACTTTGCCAACGAGTCAATTGATAAGAAACCCGTCGCGTCTCGTGCCAGTCGATAGACCACCAGCCGTACCTAGAAGAAAACCAAACGCGCCGAGAGCGCCCCCTAACGGCGATACGGGGCACAAGACCGAGGACAAGTTCGTTCCTTCCATCCAATACGATCCGAAAGACGTCGGTGGTGACGCCGATTACTTCACGCCCGTAAGGTACAACGCTAAATCCAATTATGACACGGTCGAGTACAGCGGTACGGCAGTAGCCAGTCGGTACAGAGAGTACGAAAGACCACCACCGCCGCAGCAGCCGCAGCAGCCGCAGCAGCAGCAGCGACCCCAGGTCTATACGGAAGGAGCGCCCTCTAGTGGCGCTCTTTTGCACCAGGACACCCGTTACTACTCGAACGAGCGCCCTCTGTCGAGACCTTACGGCACGTACTACGACCATAAGTATCTTACACGCAAGACAAAACCGCCCGTTGCCCAACCGCACGATTATATTCTCGAATACGGTATGAGAAATTCACCTAATAAGGCTACGGTCAGTAATGCCGATTACAATTATCCTGCCGATAATTACGAGTCGCTGAGATACGCGAGCGTCGAGCCACCACCGAGAACCTATCCGAAACCAACGAGAATTTTGGCGCAATCGGTACCGAGACGTCCTTCGTTGTTGCCCCAATCGCCGATTGCTTATCCGACGGGACATCGTCCTACGGCTAGTCTCGATGACATCATGAAGAGCTTACGGCTGACCGATCGGTTGCCTGAAATGTTGAACAACGATAATATCGACAGTAGTATCAAGACTCTCGTTGAGATTCTTGGTATATTGCACAATGCGAAACAAACCAGTTTTCGGCTACCTATCGCAAATCCGAATCATTATCCGAATCTGCCGAATCCTGAGACTTTCAAGCACACTCGTGTAAGACCGAAAGTCGTGACCGAAACGCGGTTTCAAGCCACGCCGAGTCCACCGATCGTTCACGAAGAGGAGACCATTCGATACAAGCCAGATGTCGTTTACGAGACGAGGGTCAAGCCGAAAGTTCAAGAACCGAATTACGAGATCGTTAACAACGGCAAACAGGAGAACTATATTGAGTATTACACGCCGTTGATTCACGAATTCGACGGTGGTAGCATCGAGCCGAATCGCAAACCTACCGAGAGGCCCGTTAAACTCGACGAACCGAGCGAACACACTTACGAGATCAACGAGGATCTTGCCGAAGATATATTCGAGGCAGAGGAGGAGGAGAAGTACTCGTTACCGATGACGACCGAAATGCCGATTAACACATTTACATTGGCCGAAACTCCGTCGCATCGTCCATTGCCAATCGTGCCACCACCGGCGATCAAATTCGGCGCTACGAGAGGACGACCGAACGTGGATTATCCGGCCTATGCGACTATACCCAAGACCGAATTCAATTGCAAAGAGCAGAGATACAAAGGATTCTTCGGCGATCCTTCTACCGATTGTCAGGTACAATACAATGGTGGATGACTTCCATTTTGTTCGTCGAGAAATCGTCAATCAACGGGAATGACAATGTTACGTTAATATTTTCCTCTTTTTCCATTTTAGGTGTGGCATTACTGCGACTTAAACGGTGGCAAATCATCATTCCTCTGTCCAAACGGCACGATATTTAGCCAAGTCGCTCTTACCTGCGACTGGTGGTTCAACGTCAAGTGCGAATCGACACCACAGCTCTACGTTCTCAACGAACGTCTCTACAAGTACATTCTACCTATCATGCCGAAATTCCCCGAAGACTTCAGTGGTCCCGAGGTCGATCGTTATCTGGAACTCAAGTTCAAAGAGATGGAAGCCAAGCTGAAGGAGAAAAAATTGAAAAAGCAACAAGAGAAGAACAAGACCAAGGAAAAATTGCAATCGCTTGAGAACGAGAAATAAAAGAAATCATCTAGTTTCTTTTATTTTGATAGTCCAATTATTGATACGGAGAATCGTACGGGTTTCGTTGCCATCACACTATTATAACGTCCATTATTTATACTCTACTTTATGAAAAAAAACAAATTCACCCCCTCAAAGTTTTCTGGGAATGAAAATGGAAGATATAAGTGCGCGCCATGAGCGTACAGAGATGGGTCAATGGGTTTTAACGCATTTAAACAAAAAAAGAATACTTATTTTTTTATCTCTTGTTTCTTTCTTTCTTTCTTTCTTCCTCTAGTCATGTTTGTACTTGCGTAATTATTTATATGAAGACTGTATCCTTACCCCGCTTTTCACAATGGCGCTATTGTTCGCTATGTATCGACGTACAGCGCGTTATATAACTGTTGAAAGTGGATGAAAGAGTAACTAATGGAAAAGAAAGAAATAACTTATATGGTGTCGGGTAATTATTTATACCGTTTGTTGATCGTACGATTCGTGGAAGACTTTGATTGTAAACGTATAACTCAAAAATCACTGTTAAGTCGTACGTGGAAAAAGAAAATATTGTAAATTGTCTACTAGAATTGTGGCGCAGTGGTTGAGCGAGACCACGTCTGTGTACCTAATATCATTTAAGTGCATTTCGTTATAAACTCACAAACGTTGAATAAAAAATCCATTCGTTCCTTTTTATAAGATCCCGAATATTATTTATGAAAGAAATGAATTAATTGAGTGAAATCCTACCTTTTGCACCTGATGAATCCGCTGCAGCGTCTCTGCAAGCCTATCGGGTGTTTGCAGAAATTCTTTCATCAACTCTTCGTTCTGTCAGTAAGAAACAAAAATTATGATCAGATCCTATAAACACAATTGTCATTTTCGTTTACTTCCAAGGGTTTGTCGATGCTCTTCTGCAGAGAAATTTAGTCAAAATTTTGAAACAATTGTTTCTTCAATCTGACTTTTTTCTATAGTAACATGTTTTTATAACATTTTCGCGGGGACTCCGGATTAATTAACGTAGAAGATTTGAAAGTCAGAATTAATTTACAAGTTTAATGTTCTGAAAGATATGTCACATCAAAATTTCTTTTTGTTCCGAAAACACAGCTCTAAGCGCAATCTAAAGTTAGGTAACTTGAGGCCACGGGATGCAGTAATTTGCAATCAAATGACAGTCTTCTAGCAAAGGGGAAAATAAAAAACTTGGTTCATGCTTAATAAAAAGTACACTAACTTCAAATTGATCGATCCGCAAACTATTCTCTTTTATGCTGCATCATACAAATTGGTAAACAATATAAATAGTGAAAGTGATAAATAATGTAAATAGTCAATCGTTTGACATTCTATTTTTTGAGTTTGTACATATATATTGTTAAGAATTGAAATTGTTCATGTATAATCGATGTTTGATTCCATCACAATTTTACTGATCCATACAAATTCACAGTAAATGCAAGTTCTAGGCAAAGCGAGAGAAAGAATTGAGTGCAGCATTTTTCATTCCTCATAACAGCGAATTTATTGTGAAATGATCAAGATTTAAAGCTTACCTTGACTGACTGTGGAATGCTCTCATGTTGCTGGTGATTGAGCAGCATACAATGATGACAACCAGGGACGTTGCACGTGACACAGTAATAATTCTGCAATTCGTTATGTTCCAAGCATTTTTTCACATCAAGAAACGATTGTTGATTGAAGTTTGGTAATATCGTCGGTGTGTGACCTTGCAATGCTCTAAATTGGTGCATCTGGAAAACAAAAACCATTTTCATTAGATTATTGTACACAATTCTTTCTTTACAAATCTTGTACATGTGCAACATCCCACATGTGTCGCACAGCATTAATAAAAAACTTGACGCACCTTTTTAAAACAAAAGTAACAATATAATACATTGCATTGCGAACAGCATAGGTCAGCTTGCACGAAGCATTCGTAACATTGGCCTTGACCACCCAAGTTTTGCTTCTGTTCGAGATGATTCTTTCGATCGAAGGACACATCAGGTTCGATAGATTGAGGAGCACGCGAATGAAGTAAATTGACGAGGCCAATGACATAAATGTTGGTTTGCAGCACAGCGTTGTTCTCAGTTTTGTCTTGAACATTGTTGCACATCGTACAAGGAGCACCGGCATAACTTATCCAACAATATTCGCAGCAAGTGTGACCACAGTTCAGTACTAGCGGTACATTACAGCCTTTGCCTTGAAAACCTGAAAGAAAAATGAATAATATAAAATAATTAATACAAGAATTTAGATATATCTAGAAAAATAATAGCACACACAATTAAAAATTTGTTTCTTTTATTTCTACTCATCATTTTTTGAGATAACCTACAGATCGCGAGAGAAACAAAGAAATGAGACTATCAGCCAGCGTCATCGTTGAAATCAAAACAAACAGGTCCATTCCCCCACTCCTCGCTAGTATATCACGTATCACCCTTCGTTTCGAAATGTGCACGATAGTTTAACAAAGAAAAAATCGTTGGTTCTTAAAACTTGACCGTGGTATAATATTTCAAAGAAAATAGCAAGACTTTAATACGCGAAACTAAGGTTAATCTCGAAATTTGTCACATTCATTGATAATTTTCAACCGAATGAAAATAAAAGTTTTTGTAAGGAAACAAAAGAAGCCGGCTTACCTCGTGTATGAAACTTGTTCGAACAGAATGCACACTTAATGTTCTTCAATTTCGTGGATACATCGACAATAGATACTTGATCCATCTCGATGCCGCGGGATATTATATATTGTCAACGATTATTTTCGTAATAAACGATTACATCGAATATAAAACGAGAGAAACGTCTAGCGGGAAACAAGACACGTCTAACACCACTGGATTCAAGAAGAACAATGCGCGTCTCACGTGTCGAATATCCACAGCCTTCTCGATCCTATGCCGGGTGGACAACCAATCGCGTGAGCGTTCGATGAGGCGCTCCACTGCGATTGGTCAGCGGAGCATTGCGAGAGTGAGAGAACGCCAAGCGGCAAGGCTTCTTGTCGATACTTTGCTACTTTACGAAAATATTTAATAAGCAATAGGTGCCTGACTATACACTTTGTTCCCGTAATGAATTATATTGATTTTTTAAATTCAATTATACAGTAAATTCTCGAATTGTGTCGGTACAGTATTCGAACTTCCTTTCCCCTCGGGCCAGCTTGTTTCGTTGCTAGGTAACATAGAGACAACAAGCGTCGGTAAACTAACCCGTCATATAACCGCATGGACAAGATTCAAGCAAATGGCGAAATCTTTCCGAATGTCGCCAGTTACGTATAAAAGAAAATAAACTTGACACATTGTCGCAAGAATAGTGTATATATATACAGTATATTTTTTCCATTCCTGAAAATTCACATTATATTCTATATATGATTTCTTCTCGCAGCATTAAATTATTCTCCATCCAACAAATGTTTAAGAATCGAGCGATTACAATTCAACTCAATTAAAAAAAAAAGAAACTCCTCGCTTCAACAACACTATCACTTTACTATTTCGATCATAATCTGCACGTAAACGAGTTTTGAAAATTTATACTCTCACATCGAGAGGGCTGCATAATAGAGAAAACGGTTGAACTTTGTCAACGAATAAGCGATGTCCCAGTTCCAAGTTCCTTCTTTTGTCCTGTCCCGTTCCGATCATACATATCCCTTAACCTATTTGTACACAGTTGCCACTGTACAAAATGTACAGTTACGTCAAACTTTCATCGAAAACTGAAAAACGTAAGATCTCATAAAATCTGAACCACTCGATCGATTTTTGTCAAACTCAATATCAAAATTACATACACCACGAGCTACATATACAACAAAATTGAACTTTCTAACGTGTTACACCTACTGCGCCAAAAAAAAAAAAAGAAAATCAAATTCCAGTTCCTCGGTTCGATTTCATAGTCTCATTATGCATTCTAGCACAGAGAGACGGACCAAGTACTCGAGTGAATATACAGACCGGCTGGTGTTCGCGAGTTGCGTGAATCCGAAGATAATCATCACCGCGGTGGATGATACTGTTGTGTGGGTTACCGCGGAATGCAGAGAGTGGCGTTGTGGTGGTGGAAGGACGACTGGAGTGGGGGTAAAGACACGTATAGCGTGGTAGAGAACGTAACAGTGCGACGGACGGCACGGGCTCGCGTCGAGATGCTGTTGCCGATCTAGGTACGGTTGTAGATGGCGTAGCGAGTAGCCACGACAGTGCGGAGTGGCGCGGAGTAACGCGGAATGGCGCGTAGCGGATATATGCAAGGTCTAGGCTGCTTTCGCGTCGACATTCAAGGTCGCGCGGCGAGGGCAGAGCCCGGATCCTGCCCCCACTCCACTGGACGCAGCTCCGCTCGCGAACCAAGAGCTCTCACAGCGTCTCTTTCTCGGTCTTTTCTCGCGCTCTTTTCGACTCTCGTAGTTCATCTGTAACTTCAACTTGGGTGGAACTCGTGCAATAGATGTTTCCCCCTCTTTCTGTCCTCTACTCGTGTCCCGTTATCCACGGGTTCCGCTATGAAAAGCGGTAAAGGGAGAACGGTACAGTTATTGGCCACTGACCGATCGTCGTGACGCGGGAAAAAGTTTCTCTCCGCGCCTGAAAATTCCTTCGACAAAATTCGCCGATAAGGAACGTCCGAACGTTTTTTTCTTCTTCGGGCTAGGAATTCTCGACGCGGGAATTTATTATCGCTGTAATAATAATTAAAAAATTGATTATTAATCGTTAATTAATTTTTATAAAATCTCGTCGCGTTTTTTGTTTTATTTTTTTTTTAGTTGTATCGTGTATACGAGTCTCGATGAAATTACACAAAAACGAGCTTGGAGTGAAAATAATTTCGTTTCGGATGAAACCGGAAACTAATTTAAAAAATAGAAACTCGAACCCGCGCCATTTTAATTAATTCTCATTATCTGACGAGTCGTTGATTTGAAGAAGTAAATTTTAAAAAATTCTACAATTTCAGTATCCTTTATAAATTGCTGGATATAGAATTGTCATTGAAAAAAAGACGATTGAAATTAAACAAAAATATTCGAAATAATTATTGGAAATTATTAAAATGAATAAAAAGAAATGTTTGCAATATTAGACACAACGATATCGGACGTGTGTCTCTTTAAATAACTAAATTAACAAGATTAACACGAACGTAATAAAATTAACAAAAAATTAACAAAAAATTAACAAAATCATCAAAAATTAACAAATAATTAACAAAATTAACAAAAAATTAACAAAATCATCAAAAATTAACAAAATTAACAAACAAATAAAAAAATCAACAAAAATTTAACAAAAATAACAAAAAATTAACCAAACTAACAAAAAATTAACAACATTCACAAAAATTTAACAAAATTCACAAAAAATTAACAAAATTAACAAATAATTTCAGACAGACAAGAATTAACACAAAAACAAAAAATTTTCATTCCAATTGATTTAAATCGATCGTCCGTCTAATTTTGCTTCACCCTTGGTTAAATTAATTTCACTTATGCGATAATTGAATCGAGAGAGAGAGGAGGAGGTGGGAGGAGGGAGTGGGGAGGGGGCGAGGGATAAACGAGAGGGCTATTTCTCCGTTACGATGGCCAATCACTGTGCCGTATGCTCCATTTAATAGTCGCTCTATATATCAAACTCAGCACTGGCTCCGCCCGCCAGGGCGCGTGCAACATCGATTTATCCATAAAAATTCCCCGCTCTCGCAACTCTATCACTTCGCTATTACTTCCTGCCCGGGCTGTGCTTCATCCTGGCTCCTGGATTTCGAATGAAATTTTACCCGAGATGAAGAACGAACGATAGTACGGTAGAAAAAACGAGTGAAAAAAAATCAACGAAGAATATATATATATATATATATATATATATATATATAAGGTGGACTAGGGGGAGGGCTAGGGGGTAGAACCAGGCATGTACATAGAATCAGGAGAGCGTCTCCTCCGGGCAAATGCGGATATCTTCAACAATCGCTTCTCGAGTCTTGCCACCCTTTATGGAACACGAAGAATATATATTCGTATTCTTGCGTATATAAGTGGAACAGTTCAACCGTTCGCTCTTCCTCGCATTGGTCTATCGTCCAAGAGCCGTATGGCAAATTCACTCCTGAAAAAGAAAGAAGTAATAAAAAATAAAGGGGAAAAAACGATGTTTGCATAGCGAGAAAACGCTCCGAAGAATGAAAATACATCGTTGCTCTTTTACTTCTTTCTTTCTTTGGTTGTTTTTTGTGTCAGGCGTTAGCGATGGGAATGAGTAGGTAAATGCTTGAGACGGGGATTGGAGCACAAAGGGAGTATTTTCGATGTACGATTCATGAAAAACAGGTTTGTACGATTTCAGAAAGATAACATAAAAAATGAAATAAAATGAAGATTATCAATTTATTCAAGACTCGAATCGTGAAGCTTTTTTTTCAACGCTCTCTCCCCCCTCTATCCCCCCTCTCTCATAAGCTGCTACACGATTATGGTTGTTAGCAGTAGTTTGCCATTAGCCGTCTCATGTATTATATATTAGTTACGTTACGAGCTATCAAACGAGTGTCTGCTGTTACTATTATAATTATCGTAATTGTACTAGATTTCATTTAGATTTAAGGTTTTTATTTTTATACATGTTTTCATTTTGTATAATATCATGCAGTTTCTGTTATTTGCTCCATAGCGTGCTAGGGCGTAAATAAATTTAAATCAAACCTCTCTCTCGACCCGATACCCATACTTACGACTATATGCGAATTATGCGAATTATGAGCTTAGTGGCTCTTTACTAAATTAAGGTTTAATTGTTAAGTTTAGAACTATTATAATTTAATATTGTATTTCGCTTCTGTTTTGTATTTTATATCATTTTATTTCATTGTATTATGAGTTTGTGTTACAACTAATTCAAATGTAACTGAATTTTTGCCTAAAGTATTACTAGGGCATAATAAATTTATCTATCTGTCTATCTCTTATTATTATTATTATTATTCTCTCAATCTGCCTCAAACATATTATTTAGTTATTACTATTATTGTAAGAATTGTATTATTATTATTATTATTATTATTATTATTATTGTTTTGTATTATATTATGTTACATTTTTGTTTTCATTGCACTACTGAGTGTATTTGCCTCACAGCGTGCTAAGGCACAACAAATGCAATCAATCAAACAATCAATCAATCTCTCTGCATTCTCGCTTTCTTCTCGGAAATTTTTCAAAAAAAAATGTAGCACTTCGATTAGAAAATAATGGATCATCGATCGAACATGAAAAATTGGATTTTTTTTTTGCAAAAATAAGGATCGCGAGATTTTCAACGCGTTTCAGAAATTGAAAGTCGATGTTTGAAAAATCTGTCTTAATTTTCGTCATTCCAATTTTTCTGCTTAAATAGAAATTCAAAATTTTGAAATTGTTATCTCGAACAATAACGATCCGTCACGACGTCAAAATTTAAAACCCAAATAAAAAAAACCTCCCCTGTCCCTCGACATATTTGATCCGATCCAGCTCCCTTTCCCTCGCGTTAAATCCACAGTGCAAGGTAAAATTCGAATGGTAAAAAGCGTTGGAACAGAACCGAGGAGAAAAAAGCCAAAAAGAAGCTTCACCATCAAAAAAAGAAAAAAAAACAAACTACACCCCGTAACCAAAGCGTTCAAACATGAAGTTGTTTCGCGAGAAGGTAAAAGAGCGTCGTATCTGTAAGGAGCTGCATAGTGGAGTAAAGAGCCAAGACGGTGAAGAGCGAGGTATGAGGGTGAGACGAAGAGGTTGAGCGAAGGATTTAAGCTCGCCGCGCCGGGGAGAAAAAAGCAGTACCGTCGTACTAGCTAAATCCACGAGGATGTTTTCGTATCGTACAACGAAACAAACGCACACCAACAAACCCGAGAGATTCACAGGGCCTCGGGCCCCGCTCGGTTACCGTAGGATGAAAGAAACTCGAGAGGGTGGAGCTAGGGGTTGGTAGTAATATTGGCGAAACAGTACGAGAAAAGCTTCGTTGGAGAACGGCCCTCATGAATTTTCAGGCTACACGTGGGCTATCGCTGCATTTTACACTCGTGTTTATATTATTATTATTATTTTTTGTTTTTTCACTTTCTTGTTTTTTTTTCCTTCGCTTGCACGGTGCTCGAGTCGGAATAACGTACAGTTATAAGACGATGTAGTTATAGGTATAGTTGAGGGTTGTTTTTAGAGGGGTGGGAGTCTGGGGATGAATATAAAGGCGTATATACGTTACGACGTCACGGTCGGAGGTGAGAAGGGTGGCTCGTGTACACGGCGGTACAGCTGTACGTACGTAAAAAACATGAAAATATGTATTTACTTATACAAGTTGATGTGTATATATATATGTAGATATAGGTATTTGTGTATATGTTTAGGAGACTGTGCCCACTGGGGATGCACCTCGAGTATCCGACATAGCAGTTTTCTCAACTATTCGTACTTACTGCACTATGTCTGCTCTGTAACACGCTCTTGCCGGGGTTAAATTTGTCCGGATTCCACGCACGGTTTATCTACATAGATATATTAAGGGTTTTTTTTTATTTGAGTTTGCTTCGAAACTCACTCACCCTCTGCTCCTTTTCGCTCTCCTCTTCATCCTCGATCCGATCAACGTTCTCATTTGCATGCTCGTGAGGAACACCTTCGCGAGAACAATGTTGCTATACAACGTGAATAAATTCGGGGAATGTTAAAAATGAAGATGGTTAAGATTTCTTTCTTACGGGGTTGACGCTATATTGGGGATGGAAAAGAGAAAATTTTGGGAATTTATAATCTTTCAATTGTTATTGTCCGGAAGAATTGGAGAACGAATAAAACGAATTACAAAAATAGAATTGTTTATCGTGATAGTTACAGATGGTGAGAAGAAGGGGTGGTTTGTCAGAGGGATGAAATTTTCAAACATTCAAACAAATCGACTTAAAATTAAAAAAAGTCCCTAATTTTCAATCTCTCCCAATCCCTCCTCCCTTCTCAAATAAGGGTTGCTCGTCGCGATTTCCGCAAAGGGTTGAAAGATCGTGCGTTGGGGGTTCGTCGTTACTTACGCACATTTCGAGCCAACCGGTTTCTGAACGGGATCGATGAATTATTCTCTACGGTGAGCGACAACCGCGACCATGCGGGAAGGATGATGGTACGAATGGTTGAGGGATGAAGGGGGAGGGGGTTGAGAAATATAGCGGTTGATATAGAGACGGGTGGCATTGCGACGGTACCACCGGACTAGTGAGAAAAGGGGGGGAGGGGACGAAGGGAACGAGGGATGATGCGGGGAGGGACAAATCGACAGGTAGACACGGAGTACCGGAGGGTGTGAGAGATTGCGGGAGAGAGAGAGAGGTTGGAGGATAGGGTGTGAAGCCATCGGTTGAAATTTTCATCGGCTTTCGTGTGTTCGAATCGATTATTTATTCACGAACTAACGAACGAACGAGCGACCGCACGAGCGTTGGAACGGATGGAGGGTAGGAGGGAGAGTTTGGATGACGAAGAGGGGGTAGGTATGGTATGCACGAGAGGGTGTCGAGAGTGCTACGGTGGATTGAAAAATGAAAATAAAGAAGAGTACGGGAGGAGGGGGCGAGCCCAAAAAAATGTAGCCCAACAAGGAAGGGAAATGGCGTATGGGATCGAGCGAGAGAAACGAGTGAATAAAAAATCCTGCCAAACAAAACTATAAACAAAACAAAAAACGCAAAATCGAAAGAAAAAAGTAAAATTAACCAAAAAAACAATGGGAGAGGTTGTGGAATGAAACGAAAAAAATCGAAGCAACGAATAGAAAAAAGGAGATAACGTTGGGTAAAAAAAGAAAGAGGAATCTAAAAAAAAACAAACTCGAAATAAAAGAAGGGAAGGAACGCGCCGCCTCGTTGGATCGACGTCGAGCGAAACTCTCCTCCACCATCGTGTTCCACCCCGAATGCATTCTCTTTGTCGTATTCCCGTTTTTTTTCTTTCCTCTTATTTCTTTTTTTTCGCCTGTGTGCGTTCGCTTCCTCGCGACGAGCGACGATATCCTCGAAAAGAGGGTAAAATTAAATTGAAAAAAAGGAAGGAAGAAAAAAAGAATACTCGCGCAAAACCTTCCACCCTTACGCCAGTATAGGCGAGTGAACGACTGACCGGTTGCCACTTTGTGGTCGACTCCGGTGGGCTCTCGCGCTTCCGGTCGCGCGCCAAAGCCAGAGCTTTCTTTCTTTTTTTTTGTCCTCTCTCTCTCTCTCTTCTTCCTCTCCGGCCGTGTGGATTTCTCCCACGAGATTGCTAGTATCAGATTTCATTTTCTATTTCCGCGTTTCAACCCCCTCCTCCCCAACCCTCCCTTCTATAACGCAAAAAGTATTGTTAAAAAAGGGAAAAAGGACGCAGGAATGAAAAAGACAAAATTAAGGGAGTGCAGTAAGGGAAGGGGGGGGGGTTGTAAAAGATTTGGAGAAAAGCCAAAAATCGATCTAAAAACGCCTGGTTGAGGGAAATTTAGGCAACAGGGGTGGGAAGACAGTTATCGGAATTGTTTCACTAAGGAAAATTTTCTATAATTTTATTTTTCGATTTAATTTTATTGTTAGTGACGTTACGTAACGAGTCTCGATTTTATTATTCGTTTTCAGCCTCGTCTTGGGCTTTACTCGATCGTACAGTAGAACTTTTAATCAGATCGAAATATTACTTTACTCGGAAAAAAAAAATGAATGTCGATACGAAAAATAATTAATTTTCCGAATTTGTTAACAATCGATTATTTTTTGATCGATAAGAATGAAGTTTGTAAAATGGAAAAAAAATTTCGAGAATTTTGGATGAAAAATTGACACGGAACGAAATATGAAAAGATGGATAAATTTTTGTTTATCGACAAAGTGGGAGGAGATACGCGGTTGACTTTGAGGAAAGCGATCGCGGAAAAGTTTTGAACGTCGAAGGAATCAAAAACTCCGAGAAAGTCAAGCAAACCTCGGACCTACCCTCGTTAAAAGGCAAGGGGATGGAAAATTGCGGAAGTGTAAACTCGAGGACGTACGCTTCTCCGTGATTTTGATCCACTCGCTACCGACGTCTTCGCGAGGAATACAAAATTGTGAACGCCCTCTCTTCCCTCGTATGAATAGAAAATGACAATAAAAGAGAGAAACAAAAAAGTTAAATTTTCAACCATATTTTTAGAGGGTTGATTTTCGTAATGAATTTTTAATTTTCTTTTTGGACAATAACAATTTCATCGTTTTATAAAAAATCACGATAGAAGACGATTTATGTAACGATCGATTGTTCGTCGATATTGGCAATGGCGTATGCGTTCCCTTAGAAAACTACCCTTATCGAAGATTCGAGGGAGGGCTCGTTGCACACCCGCACGATGGCGACTACTGCAATCGGGCGTTTCAACCCCGAGATCTCTTGGAGACCGACCAGAAGTGATCAAACGTTTGTCTGGCGCCGAACGTTCGCTTTACTACCCCTTTTTCGTTCTCCCTTTATCGCTCCTGCCTCCCTCCTCCAGCACTGAATTTACGCGTTATTTTGCAAATTGGCCGACCTACTGGAAAAAGGAAAGAGAATTCCTGGAAGAAGGAAGAAAAGTTCCTCTTCGCGTAAGCGCTTCGTTCAAGATCCCTTACAATTTGCAAGATTTCCAAGATGGCGTTGACTAAGGGGGAGGGTGAGTTTTCGTTATTTTTCAACTCTGTCGTAAGATTTGTAGTACGACTACCGTATCGATGTAAAATCCAAGAAAAACAAGTCCTCGATATACTCTTGGTACATATAACTGACCTAGATTTCTGCTAACAGGGGTAGTTCTCATACGAAACATCCCCTAAACTTCGTGCCACTCTCGAGGGAGAATTTTCGTGAATTCCTTTCTCGGTCTTTCGCTTGCATCCGTTAGGAATGCGAATCGATGCAAGGAGATGGAACCAAGGGTTGTAGTGGGGGGTTGCGCCAGTAGGGGGTTGTAAAATCTTTTTGGGAATTTACCAAAAACCACGATTTCGACTCGTGAAGAGCATTTTCCTGGGTAACACGCGAGTTACTCCATCGTACTCAAAAGTTTTTGTCTCCGTTCATACGGGCTCCGTTTTACAACTGCGCTGTGTACACCACCCTCGCGTTCTATTCCAGACAGCAAACCAAAAAATCCTCCCCTTCCCTCGAGGTCTCGCCAACCACACGACCTACATCCCTTGAAACTTTTTCACTCGCTGGCCTCGTCGGCGCTCAGGACTGAGAAAATTTATCCCCCGTTGTCACGAGCGACTATTGATCAACCCTTGCTGGCTTCATTCAACTACCACCCACCCCCTCCTCCAGACGCGAAAGAAATCCATTCCGGGTTTCTGATTTAAAAATGACTTTATCAACGAACTCTAAATCCGTTGTCAATTATCTTCGGGAACAAAAAAAATTCTTCAAACTCGCAGATTTAAACATCCACCCTTATTTTTTTAAAAAATCTAAAAATGTTTGAGCAGTTAAGTAAATTCATTGAACATTTATTTCTAAGTATCGTCAAAGAGGGCTGCTACTTTGACAGGTTTTGGAAGTTATTTGGATGTAACTTTTGCTCAACATCGTAAATCCCAATTTTTTCATTCCAATAAATGTGTTCTTTGGCTATAAAATGTATAAGAAAGTCAAGCACCCTCCCCCCCCCCCCGACTATTTTTTATATATTTTTTAAAATGTGTCAAAGTAAGCCTAGTATAGGGCTTCTTTGATAACTCGTTAAAATAAAATTTATATCGAAGATTCAAAGCGTAATGGTTACGTTTGATATTATTTTGATAACAAAGTTAATATTTTATGCATTCTAAATAAAATTAAATGAAAAACAACAATTTTTTCCTATCAAATTAGCTTCTGTATTAATTAAACATTTTACTTAAAAATACGAAGTACCTAGGGTGCTCTATTATAGGCACTTAATCAGTCTTATTATTTTTATTGAGATCAGTCTTATATTAGAAATCTAGCAAGTTTTATATTATCAGTCTTGCGTTATGTACTTTATAATAAACTGGAATAACGAATTGGATATAATAGAAAAATGTCGCTGTGTCAAAGTAGCCCGGAAATCGGTCAAAGTTACCCGCAATGTCAAAGCCACCTTTGACCGTACGTACGAGGATTCTTCCTCACTTACAAAAAATATCCCTTCGCAATTTTCGTCAAAGCAACCCTAAAACGATTTCACGATTGTGATTTATTGGAAGATCATCGAGACTGCAAAAATCATCGTCAACCACGTTCAACAAACTCGATTCTCTCGATGAATAGTATGAAATAAAATTCCAACTCTCTTGGCAACCCCGGGGATGTTACCACCCCCTATCGACTCTCGACGCGCGTGTCGCCCTCCCCGACACACACCATTATTCCCTTACCGCGAGAAACCTCCCCGTACGATGCGATTCGTGCCTTCGGTTACCGAGGAGGACTCAAGTTTGAATTCGTTCAAAGAAAAATTTTTCAAAAACGACGAAACGCGTGCGTTCATATTTTACAAGAAGAAGCGAAGGAGATCTAAGAGGAAGAAAAAAACTACCCTTATACGTACTTCCGTAAGAAAGCCTGGAATATATCTCTTTGAATGTCTCCTATGTCTGATTTTTCATTCTTATTCCATCGTGCGTCGATCGCTACTTTCAAATTTTCTTTCACGGTTCGTTCGTCCTTCCTCGAGTATATTTCTATATATCGAAAAATTTCGAAGATCACGTTTGCTAACCGTGTACTACGAGACGAAGATAAAGAAAAAGAATTTTTTTAAATAAAAAAAAAATGGAAGACGAACTTGCAACGAGTTTCGTAAAATCTGCTTTTCAGCAGGAAGAAATGGAAACGGTTCGGGGTAACCGAGTACGCAAAGCGCATAATAGAATGGCCAGATCAGAACACCGGGGGAGTACATCCCTCTCTCTCCCCCTCCTCCTCTTCTCGCTCCATCTATCCCTGGACTCCGGTACGAAGCGAAGTACCGCGGGAGTTGGTAGAGAGACGATTTATCTTCGTGTAACGGGTAATAACGACAATTTGGCCTCGTTTATCACCACTTGTAGCTCCACCCCTGGTCACCCGCCGGACCAGAAGGGGAAGGTGAGCCTTCGCACGTTTGTACATCGCGTCCACGTGTAAGTATATAAGTTAACATATATACGTATATATTTATGTATACATATATGTATACAAGGTGAATTTCATAAGGTGTAACAAGGGTTTATGCTAAGGTAGATGGGATCATTACAAACATAAATTGCAAATATACATTCAGGATATTTTCAATAGTTTACAAAATATCAATTTTTTAAGTTGGTACAATCAGAGCACGCCGAGAAGAGTTGGAGCCGCCCATTCGCGGCCCCAACAGTCAATGCCCGAGAAATAAAAATGACTGCGTAATAATATAATAAATAAAGCTGACTGCGTATTAATATAATAAATAAAACTGACTGCTCTGAATGTTGCAACCCCGAATGTTGCCTTATACTGTGTTATCTCTACGGCTAGGGCGGGAGTGGGCGACTCCAATGCTTCTCGGCGCGCTCCGATTGAGCCAACTTTCAAAATTGATATCTCGTAAACTATTAAAAATATTCCCAATACATATTTGTATTTTTTGTTTGTAATGATCCCATCTACCTTAGAATAAAGCCCGTGACACTTTGTGAAATTCACCCTGTATATATGTTTCCTCGTACCCTATATAACTCACCTTTCCAGGATAACATCCGTCTCGCTCAGACGACCGTGCATTCGCAAGATACTGAACCTCTCGCTTCCTCGAGACACGTGTACACCCCCACCCGCATTTGCCACCACCACGAGCCCCATCCTCTTCAACGATCACCGACGCAACGCGGAAACCCTGGCTACCGGACTCACTACAGTACAACCCGCTAATGACTCGACCAGGCATCCCGTTATCTCGTCTCGATCCAAATTGCCGAGGAGAATTTTCTTTCCTTTTCAATTCCGAAACAAAATTTCTTTTGTTTACATTCGAAACTAATTTATTTTGACAAGTATTCGATATATATATTCTTTCTTGCACAACTTGGATGGGATTGAAACAGTGTTTGCGTCATTTCTGCGTGGAATCTAATGATACGCGTTGAAAATATAGAGTTTACAAAGTTACCGACCGTCGATAAGAAGGTGCGAGAGATATGTTGTGACGAAGAGTTATAGGAATTTGTACTGTAATCAGGCGACATGTTTGTTTCTCTTATTGTTCACCTACCCGGTTGGGTTCCAAGCAGAGGCGCGCCAAGTACAAGACCTGCGCTATTCCACTGCGCGGATGTGCCTCACCCAACACTCACACTGTCGCACGAGCACCCTCCCTTCTCCCTTCTTCCTTCAACACCTCGAGCGTCACCCACGTGCGTCGCTTGCGAAAGCTCCCTCCGCCCTACCACGGTCCACGCCACTCCACCTACCGTTTCGGAGGATCCCGCAACGCTATTTTCAGCCCATTTCCACTTCCCACGGGCGTCACCAGTGTGATAACGCCGGCGCATCCTCAACGTCCTGGTATCCTCTTGCCCACTGAATTGCAACATTCGGAGACGAACGAATGATGTGTCTGGTGGTACGGGAAGTCGGGACGAAATGTAGGTTAGATTGAGGTAGGGCTACCACCACCAACGTGGAACAGGCATGCCTTACTGACGGACCCTCTCGCCCTAACCGCACTTTCGTTGTGGCGGAAGGTCGTAGGTCACGGTTGGTAAGTCGAGAGTACAGGAGGGGAAGCTCGGAACTCGATGGGAAATGGAAACACGTCGACGGTAGTGTTACTTCCCTTATATCGCCTCGTGCGACAGTCTTCCTCCCGGGCAAACAGCCAGGGTTCCAACCTCTTCGACTCAATCAAACCCTAACCACTTACCTTAGTAACTGCGTTACGTCTTCAAGGCTACCATTTGGTCCTTCTGTCCTTCACTACCGTTAGCTACTTGCATCTACTCCGATTGACTCGCTCGATTCTAACGTTAGAAATGTACAACGCAATTGGAGCGAATATCGACTATGTGCTGGTGCGGATCCAGCTAGGAAACGGAAACAATGCTGGAGTTTCCATTTGTAGCTGTCTCGTTATACGACGTAATGTGCGTTTTCAAGGGATCGAAGATTTGCTTTGTTTTTCTGGAGTTTGTGTTTATAAACAAAAGTTACGAGAAAAGTTAGTTTGTTCGCGATGTGTTGATTTCGTGGACGAGGACATCCTCAGGCCACGTTGTGCTCTCGGGCGTTGTTTTTTCTTTGCTCGGTTACGGTTTTAGGGAAACTGCGAAAGGGATGTAGATTAGCGGTGCTGGTACAGGGGCGTTGGTATATTTGATTTTCGCGCCTTTTTAGGCTGTGAGGTCGGTCACCGGGTTATCGACCGAGCAGATACGAAGACTGAAGAAACGAACGGTTTTCATCATCAATTTTACGTTGCTAAGAGTAATATTCTTTGACTCAACGGATAATTGGGCAATTTCACTAATTGCTCTCCGGATAATTGGCGCTAATCAGCTTTTGTGATTAACACTCGATACGGCTAGTTCGAGAAATCTTAAAAATCGCTAGTTATCTCAGCACTTCGGTAAATATTGGTACCTCCGCGTAAGCAGTGTACACAATAGGGTATATTTCTACATGATCCTCCCGTTCTCTTTCCACCAACATCGACGCAAGGATCTCTTCCCACGGGAAGTGATGAAGAACCGAGCGAAGTAGATGGGGCTTAAGGTTGGCTCTTTCTTCGATGGATCCGTGAGAGCGTTTTCCTTTCTCGTCGTACTCCACGGCTCGGATACGGGTAAGAAACTCCTCGTCGTCGGGGAGGGTGAGGGCAGAAGGAGAGGTAGGTAGGTCGAGAGGGAGAAAGGGGAATAAGGGAGAAAACGCGGAACGATTTCACGATGCAGCCGGGAGCCGGGTCATAAAACAGATGAGATCGAACGTTACGAGCTTCGGAGGGTGAGCGAAGAGGGACTCGAGTCGTGACGAGAGTGGAGGCGGAAAGTACGAGGATGGCGAAAGCTGGAGGCAAAGCAGGAAGGGTGAAGAGAGATTGGAGGTAAGAGGAGAGGAGGAACAGGGAGGGATTGACTAGCTATGGAAGCTGCAGAGATGCATAGGGACGTAGGTCGAAGAACCAGGTTTCTGTCGGTTGCCGTCAACGACGACCGACCCGACGAGAAAGATGAGAAAAGAGAATTGAGGGAGACAGAACGAGATAGGACGGGAAAAGCAGAAGCTACGTTTTCGAGATGAGAGACGCGATAGAGGAGTCTTCGTTACTGTACTAGGTAGCTGGTTGATTCCGTTGGGCTAGTAAAAGGAGGAGGTAGCCATCGGCAGGGCGAGACATCGACGTCTTTGTCGTTCGCGACGGTCGACGACGATCGAGCTAGAGGAAATTAACGACTTGCCCTCCTTCTTTTTCTCGTCAGTTTTATTACCGGAGAACCCAGCCGCTGTACCATCCCTCTTTCCCTCCCTATTTCTATCGTCGCGTACTCGGTGTTTTACCCCGGCGCATCCTCAAAAGTCGCGTAAAGTGGATCGGTTCATGGCTAGCACCGCTAGAGGGCTTTTGATTGCCGTCGCGCTCGAAAGCGAAGTGTCGAGCACCCGTGTATATGGAGAGGCGATGAGAACGTAAAACCGGATGCGCGACAAGAAGAAAGATTCGTGGTCGATCGGCGCATTAAAAGGCTTGATGGTTTTCGTAACGTAAACTCTCTTGAAAGTTTCGTTCCGAAGAGAAGAGACGCTCTGTTTCGAGGGTCTATATTATGTCTTCTTCAAAAAGGCTTCGATTAGAGCTTAGGGAATCGAAAATTTCCCGCACAAAATGAATATCACCGTTATAATCTCGAGGTATTGCAATGTGCAGAAATATTAAGTGTTTCCGCCTTTTCACCAACAAACTCGGGTACCAACAAAAAAGCGAGCCATTTATTCGTCATCAAGCGATAAATTTCCAGTCGATGTAAGTTTCTTACAGCCGTCGAAACAATTGAAATTCACCGAAATACAGTATAGTCGAACCAGGACGAGCGAAAGTTCAAGGAGCCGGAATCTTTTTCTTGCTTATGGAGGTTTTTCACTTAACCGAGTCTCTCTCTTATAGAGGGGCAGGAGGGAGTATTCTCGCTTACAGAGGTGTACACAAACACAAAGAACAGTCATAGATATGTACATTTTTTATATGAATTTGGCAGCGATACTTCTTCATATAAACAAAACAATTATATATATATATATATATATATATATATATATTGTTATACTAATTATTACTAAGTATACTACTGATGATACTTAAAGAAATGCGTTAATTCTTTTTGCATTTTGGTTTTCGTATTTTATACGCGTTTTTTCAATTTCATAAATTTTATCGAAAATCTTATAGCTGTATTTCCGATTTGTTTTGTCTTCCACGAAATTGGCACGAATTTCGTGGAAAACAAAACACATTGTAACAGATAGTAAATATGCTCGATTTTCGCTTATAGAGGTATATAGGGCACGTGTCAGTCTCAGTTATAGAGGTTCAGGCATGAAAAACGATTCTCTCATATAGAGGTTTCCATGTCTCACTTATAGAGGCTTTCGAGGGCTAAAATGACAGGATCTGGCAATTGCTCTCACTTGTAGAGTTTTTTCGCTTATCCAGTTCTCGCTCACCCAGATTTGACTGTATATCGCAATTTTGATGGGTATCGCGAAACCTCGAAAAATCGACTTTTTGCGATGCTACATATCCGATCTCGTTCGTCCGACAGAAAATTTCACGAATAACTTTTTGAAGAGCTCACCGAGTACTCGAGAACTTGTCAAGGATCATCCGAACAGTTCCATTTTTATGGCCATGGCGACACTTCGAAAATCGTAATTTGAGCAACAGAGAGACGAAAAAAATGTTGATCCATCCTTCAAAGTCTCGAAAGTAAATTACGAATGTCGATTATTAATCGATATCTCGATATGTTCTATCGAGCTCTGGTTATATTTTCTTTACCCTCGTCGAATCCTAAGAAGTGTCCACACAATGCAACTAAAAGGGAAAACGTACAGGCGAGCTGCTTTTTATCCAACTGTTATTTTTCATAACCGCAACGCGGGAAACCTTTTTTTAACATTCTATTGTCAGGATACGTATATAACCTTTTCGTACTATTGTGGCAATTGGTGTTCATAAGCAGCGACGCAACAATCTCGCTGTTTCTTGGCATCGATGGATCAGAATCGAAGTTTATTATTGACAAAGGTATTTCGTAAGGGAACAAACTAAAACCCCTCGTGTTCATTCTCTCATACTTTACTGCTGGCACTCGTATTCCTCCTTCCGTTATTTGCAGTACATGACTCGACGCAAACGATAAAAGAAGACATTGACATGAACAAGGTTCTCAGGCGTGTACGTGCGACGTCTGGTCGACACCCAACGCCAGAAGAAGAATGGTAAGAGGAACTTCGGGACGTTTGTATAATTCACCCTTAAGGTAATCCTATTGTTATAGCGTTTCCGTTAGATTTCACTGAAAATTTGCAGAAACGTTCTTTGATGTCATATGTATATGTGTGTACAATTTCCGGGACCTTTATCGACTCAAAAATCACGATATTTATTCTTGAAAATCGTCACTTTTCGCAATCTCCCATAAGAGCCCGTGTTAAATATCGCAACATTATA
>JAPYZT010000864.1:0-26399 GCA_030522965.1 Tryphoninae sp. A BG-2022a
ATATACATATATATATATATATATGTGTGTGTGTATATATATAGACTTTCTTCATATACATATTCACTATACACTAATTCAACGAATTAATTTGAGTATCTGTTCCCCAGAGCGATTATTCGGAGGATGAAATGATTATGATTATAAATCGACGTCGCGTCACCCAAAAGCCCATCTCCCCTATCTTTTACTGCATAACCGTTAAAAGTAAGCTAGCAAAGCAAAGTACGAAAAAAAACACAACTGTGTCAACTATCGCTACCGTTTCTTCCATGCTATCTGTCTGTCTGTCTCTCTCTCTCTCTCTCGCTCGCTCTCTCTGTGTTTTCACTCAACCGCTCGCTCTTCATATCGAATAAGTTAATAAATAATTAAGATCTTAACTCTTAATTATCCCATACTACTAATAACGCGAATCAATAGGGATTCAAATATTTCAATTATTATATATATAAATATATGATAATTGAAATCAATATTAATGTTCAAAGATTGAAACTGTATGTTCACGTGATATACATTGTCGTCGAAGTGAAGATATTGGCCGGGTTCACATGGTCGCGGGTATGTTTCGTTTCTTTCCTTTTTTGCTGTGCATTTTTCGGTAGTTACATCGGTGATTGTAATTTTGACTGTCGTTGGAGATTACTGCAGTTATCTCGCCAGACCCAGAGTCTCGCTCTTCCCATGCATCTATTTATACATCTTTCCCATGCTCGAAGAACCATCGAACGGAGGAAAAGAAAGGAAAAGCCAGTCAAGATTGTAGCGCAGACAATTGTATCTTAACGCGGATCGAAGGACACATTCAAACTGCCTTTATCGAACTGCACTTGCGGATCGTTATTCATCCTCGGTATCACCGTCGCTGCTGTATTCTTGAAGAGCTGCTGGCCTGACAAACGGCGCATTATTCATCTGGCTGCAAAGAGAATGAGAAAATCAACATCGTTAATAAAAAAAAGCCACATATTCGTTCGTTTCTTTTCGTGTACGACGATTGACGCACTATTTTTTTAAACATCAACGACAAACTACACTACAATACTCACGCGAGTCTTCTATAATGATTTAACCATTCTTCGAGCATTTGCGCAACGAGCAACGGTCTTTTATGAAGTTTCTGTTGTGCAACGAGAATACCACCCTCGGTGGTGCAAACGTCCAACCATTGTTTCAGTATCGTCTCCTCTCTGCCTATTTCTTCTGGACTGAGAAAATGTATCGGCAAGAGTTTACGTTCGCGATCCATCAGTGGCATAAAAGTCGTTTGCATCTGTATCTGTAACTGTTGCATCGGGCTATTACCACCGCCCACACCGCCATGCGCGGCTAACGATGACAATCTCGACGAGGCGTAAGGCTCTATAGGTACAAGCGCCGTAAAATGACCGCGAGTGTAGCCAAGCGCTATAGGTGAACGAATACAGAACGACGGTTCCCACAGAAGAGGAAGATAAACGCCTTCGAATCTCGCGTACCCTGTTACAAGAAAAAGCAAGAAACGTATATGAGTGAAATTACGTAGCAATTGTGCTAAACGAAGTAAAGAGGAAATTATGCAATGGCTACACAACATTCTGCCACATTCTGTTTTTGGAAAGTAATTTGAAAAATGTTTACTGTTTGAATTCGTTTAGTCCACATTTTATGTAAAGTCGATTTTATTATTCATAAGAAAACAATGATTGATCCAGAACGAAGCAGTACGAAAGTATTATTATACCTAACGCAAATACCTTCGTGTCAGTGGACGCAAGGGATATGTGATATACTAAGATTCTATACCTTTTAAAAATTCGTGAATTGTAGACTTACCTATATCCTCACCCCGGAAACTCTTGACATATTTGACCCCGTAAACGATAATAGGCCTCCTAAGTATATGGGCAAGAGCGAATACGTGTAATTGTTCTAGAGCGCTCCCTGGTTGAGCAGCAGTTGCCAATAAACTCTCCCAATCATCCTGCCATTGAGCTTCTTCCAATGTAAAATCCAGCATTCTCGAAGCCTGCGATGCCTCGTATTCACGCCAACGCGGATAAAAACTGTAAATTACGTAACGTGTAATTTATCTTGGGTGATGCAAAGGAGAACAATTTCTGGCACGGTTTTCGTGAAATTCTTAGAAATACAATTCTGCATAAACTCACAATTGACCGGCCTGTTGTAACGAATCAGCCAGAGCTCTTCGCAGTGCGTTATCTCGATCGAATACACCCCAGGTGGCTTGCATCGCCGAATCGAGAAGACAATCACCGGCTGATCGATTCCAAAGTGCATGCAAACGGGAACCAAGTCTCTCAGTAATTTCCAATGACCAGTTTAATGCCGGAGGTTCACCACCTCCACCCTCGAGCTGCTGTTGAGCTTCGCGATCGAGCAACTCCTCGAGCATCTGCTCTTGAACGACACTCGGCAAATCTTCGACCTCCGCGGGCAGTGCAAAAGTAGCCATGTCCGTAACGAAGTAACAGGGAAACGTACCTTTACGCAAACGTATGCTATTTGTCACGTGTCTGCGTATCTGAGCAGCGAGATCAGGAGCTACGTAACTCGGTACTCTCTTAACACCCGAGCCAGAGCCCTCAATTTGCGATAACAATATGGCTAATATATCTTCTCGTTGAAACCTGGAAAAATAAATTTGATGAGCGTACGAAGGACAATGATTTGAACATGGTCATGACTCTTCAATACATTACTATGATTCAATATACAGATTTATAAGCGCTACCTAAGGCCTTTAACAAACTATTTTCTATTTATTTGTACTGACCTGATTGCCAGGTGAACCAGCGTATGTCCTACATCAAAGGCACTGCTTCTGTTCAGTAGTAAAACCTCGGAATGCGTTAATTGACGGGCTGGATCACCGCCACTTGCCAGATAAGCTTCAACCGGTGCATTGTCACCCTCAACGATTCCGAGACACGCGTTTAACCAGCACCAATCGGTATGACGTCTAAGTTGTTTGAGGCGGCTCTCGTAGTCGCAATCATTCGGCGATTGAGCTGGTGGTAAACTGTCGTTTCTTGGATCGAATCTATGAGAACTTCTACAAAAAAATACGTTAACCTTCAGAACGATCGACCAAATATGAAATTTGTTGAGCAACGGAAAAGAACAAATGCGTATATAAAACTATTTGAAAAATGAAATTTACCTCCTAGCTATCGCGAGATTCTCGTCACGTTGAGCTTGATGGATATAAGGAGGTATTGTTTGCGACGATAGTGGCAAACCCCGTTGATTGTGGTCCCTCTCGGGACTCGGCAATATGAGACCCGAATTAACACCAGACTTTTCTCTCCTCTCGGATCCACCTCTTTCTTTCTGGTGGCCACACATGACGCATTTCGTAGCTTTCGGCCAATTCTCATAAGTACATACGATGCAGCACCACTTGTCAGGATGATTATTCGGTGTTTGAGGCGATGGTGTTGTTTGAACGTTTGTATTCAGCGAGGCCGGATTCAGTTGCGCGTTCGAAATTGTATTAGTAAGAAGCGAAGGAGGTGGTGGATCACCGAGTCTCAAAGGTGCGAGATGCTCGTGAAGATTCGACGCGACCGAATGCAGAGATTGTGTGTTATTAGCCGATTTACGATTACTACACTGGACACAACGCGTTGCATTCTGATAATTCACGTAGGTACATGTATCGCACGACCATTTGCCCCCTGATGGTAAATTTTGACTGTAATTTTGTGGGCTAAGATTATAAGATTCTGTAGTATGACTTATGTGCGGTACTGGACCAGACGCCACATTGGACGATGATCTCTGTGGACTCGGATCTCTCAATCTGTATATATCCTCGCCTAGGAGAGGCTTTGTACCTCGGCACATTGTACATTTTAATGACGATGGCCAATTCTCATAGGTGCAATATTCACATATCCACTTTGACTGCGTCTCTTCAAGCCGGCTATTCATGGTCGCTGTGACAAAACTTTTGGTCACAGAGCAACAACCAAGTTCTGGAAAAGACAAAAATTATAATTATAATCTTACAGTTATCATAACTAAACGAAAGGTCAAGAAAATATTTGACTTTCTTGGACTACTCACCTTATGCCTTTGTCAACTCGAAGAATATAACTTTTATGAATCCTTGCATTAATTTTATATAGTTTCAGTAATGAAATAAGTTCTTATGTCATGTAGTGGACATCTTGATGGAATCACAGAGTAATGGTGCTAGAAAGATTTCCAGGCAGACTGTAACCTTTGGCTGAAAATAAAATTTATGATGTTTTCATTTCTTTCTAAGAGTAAAAATTTGTTTCCAATCATTTTTTTTTTGCAACATACATCCTATTGCCCATATTCAAAAAGAAGAACTAAGAAAAGTATCTAAATACATGTGAAAGCTTTTCTTCCACCTACGTTTGCACATGCAATGAAGTCGCTAAAATAATGTCTCTAAGAATCACAAATTAACTATAAGACTGAACTTTTTCAGTGTATGAAGTAATGATTTTTCTATGATAGTAATGAATATTATTGTAAATTGATTTTAAAAGATATCAGATTTTTATAAAGCTGTTGTAAAACGACATCCGTAGTGTATACATTTTTTACAAATTTCATGCAAATTATCCATTCCGTGTTAACTAATTAACGGTGCATTCATTGTACGGAAACAAGCTCGGTACCTCAGTTTGGCTGGTCCAGTGATGCACCTTGTTTGCGCAGCGGAACACAATTTTGCGGATGCGACAGTTTGTCGTTAGGAACACAACAGGGCTATCTGGCGAAATGTAAGCCCGGAGTATCCCGCGGCCCGTTGTCACGCAGAAGATAGCTCCATTGGAGTGCCAATAAGTGTTTTGTCGACGGAAGAATTGTTGCAAGACGAAAGAGTGGCGAGTGATGATAGAAAAGGAACGTAGAACCTCTTATGCTCGCGTAATCACTGCAATAATAACAACAACGACGTATTCTTAGTTACATGATTCGGATAAATTTTGATACGAAAGAAAGAATGAATTTTTTTTTAACGCGTATAATTTTGACGGTTCCTCTGTCTGTCTCTCACTCGCGCGCAATCAGTGTGCATGTGGCTATGCGTGTATGTGGTAGTGGATGTTTCCGCTGTGGATGTGTGTATATATGAATATAGATATTTATATCTCTTTCTCTCTCTCTGTCGCGTGTACAGTTATACAATTGTTGAACGAGTAACACGGCCAACGAACGAATTCGTCGTTGCACTTGGGACATTGGGCACACCACCAAAAATTCGATGTAACATCCCGTGGTGTATAACGAAACAAAAAAAAAACTCACTGTTCCCGTAGCAATAGCGAAACGAGATACAACGATCTTTCGTCTCGTTATACTCGTTCGTCAACGCCCGTTCCAAGGGAACCTCTTCGTTCTTTCAACAACTAACACCTCGTACTCATGATGTGATGTTTCTCTAGCTTGTTGGCATACAAAAAGCTAAACTCTCGACGAGAGCTTCTCGGTGGGAAAGTGGGTTTTGACAGTCATCCGCACACAACACACATGCACATTTGCACGCGCACGCGCCCACTAGCCAACTGACAGTCCTACCAACTGCGTCGATGCATTCTCGTTAAATTTCGGCAATGTATATTTACATCTTCTCTGGCGTATCTCTCGTTTATGTCACACAGAGTGTACATTCACCCACTATCCAGGTCACACATGAGGAATTATATTTTACTTTTTCACAGCATAATCTTTCGTATATTCTTAGCTAATTATGTAACACTTTCATGGTACACTAGGCTACTAAGGTATAACCTCTAACGAAGGGGAAAAATGATCGCGCGCAAAGTACCCGTGAGGCGCGCTATAATGGACTGCCGTGACATTGGCCGTATGTACTTGTGTAGTTGTCTAACCCGTGACACTTCCGGTTCCTTCCTTTTGACCGGGTACGGGAGCTTCGTCTACTATTCCCGGAACTTCCGGTTATATTCTTCCCGTTCTTGATTTATCTCTCTGAACATTCGCGAACTTAACTGCGGACACGTACGAATACAACTATTTTATTGCGCCACTACAATTGTAATTGCGTGCGCTATGCTAGACTTCAATTTAATGCATGCTTGCGGATAGCGACACGAATTGACGAGGAGCAGTAGTTATGCTATCCCTTCATTCGAGGAGGAAAAGTGGTGGTGGAAGTAAATTAAATACAATGAGTGCGAGGAGGATAGAGAGAACACGTACCATGCACGGGAAAGCTTTTTTTTATTTATAAATATCCGGGCCTCGGGCCAAATGGGGCTCAGCCTAGACCCTAGACATTTCTGTCCTTGACCTTTGTGATCGAGCGGAAGGAATGCGATAGTTGTCATCCGAAAGAAAATCAGAATTGGCGCTATCGTTCTTGCTGGAGTGCTATCACTCGACTATAGAATGTAGCATAGTGAAAGCAGACGGTCAGCCACAGTTTCGTCTGCTTGTCCAGTGACGTCATACGAACAACAGCTGATGTTCGCCCGCGATAATTTTCGATGTCTCATGTTCGAGAAGCGAATATTAGTGTAAAAGATGGAAGGATGGACCTGCAAATCACGGTTTTGTACGGAAGCGAGACTGGAATCGCACAGGACACTGCCGAGCAAATCTGGAAAAATGCCAAAAGGTTTTGTTATTGTTTCGCTTCATCCTAACCCCTAAAAGTACTTACCTTCGAAGTTCATTAATTCTCCAGTTCACGGTGGTCAACTTTTATTCGCTTTACATTAAGTTACAAACTTATTGTTAAAACAAATCAATCATGCAATTACATCGTTAGACTGTGAGAAATATTTTAGTGCTGAAAAAGTTCTGTGAACGTTACACTCTTACAAATTGATTTTCTCCAGTAACTTCTTGTAAATATACAACGATGTTAAATAAACGTAGATTCAATTCGGGTTTTACACGATTCTGTCAATTATTATAAATGTTATTAGTCCCAAATAAGCATTCTTTTTGAATACAAAATGTTCTTCTTTCAGGCATGGCTTGGATTGCTCAGTAACAGCAATGGATGAATACAACATAGAAAAACTTGTTGAAGAGAAGCTTGTGATCTTCGTGGTTGCTACTACTGGTCAGGGCGATCCTCCTACAAACATGAGAAAATTTTGGCGATTTTTGTTGAGAAAAAATCTACCACATAATTCCTTAGAAAAAGTCAAATATGCAGTCCTGGGATTGGGCGATAGTTCTTATCAGAAATACAATTTCGCAGCAAAGAAATTGAATCGAAGGTTAGCACAGCTAGGCGGCACGGAACTTCAGCCTATAGGTCTTGCCGATGACCAGCATGACCTTGGTATAGATGCGACTATAGGTCCATGGACACAGAATTTATGGAAAATTATAAGCAGTGAATTTAACACGACGCTTGATTATGTACCAAGTGCGAACGACGAGATGATTGAGCGTTTCAACGTTACTGTTGAGAATAGTGGGATCATTCAATTACAAAAGGAAGAGAATAGAAATATTTACCAGCTGGAATTAGTTGTGAACAAAGAACTAAGAGTAGGCAGAGTTATAGAAAACTTGCGGACAACTGAGAAAGATCATTTTCAAGATGTGAGATTGATCAAATTTTATGCTGAAAACATGGACTATACACCAGGTGATATTTTATACATCAGACCTAGAAACTCTCAGCAGCGAGTGGACAATTTTTTTGCTTTACTAAAAGAGCATGATATCGAACTGAGTCGCAATACTGTGATAAAGGTTTCCGAAAAGGAGATAAAAGTCCCGATACCTTTGAGGCAAACACTGACCCTTGATGAAATAGCAGAACAATATTGGGACTTAAGTTTCAAACCCAGGAGATCTACGATGCAAGTGTTGGCATCCATAAGTGATAATGAACTAGAGAAAGAGAAGTTGTACGAGTTTAGTATGCCCCAGGGCCAAGAAGAATTGTTCAGTTACGTGAACAGACCGAGAAGAAATATAATCGAAGTACTAAGAGATTTTCCTCACACAACACGAAAACTCAATGCGAGAATACTTTTTGAAATCATGTCACCTATAAAGCCAAGAGCTTTCAGCATCGCATCGAGCCAAGAGTACACAAAAAACGAGATTCATCTGTTGGTTGCTGTCGTGCAATATAAAACAAAGCTTATCGAGCCCAGATTCGGTTTGTGCTCGAACTGGTTGGCATCTTTGAAGCCTAATGACGAAACTATATTTTCCATTCAGAAAGGAACGTTTAAGTTCGACTACGACCGACCTATGATCCTTACAGGACCGGGAACTGGCGTTGCAGCATTTAGATCCCTTCTTCTAGAAAGATTGGCACGCAATGACGATTTGACAAATACAGTGCTTTTCTTCGGGTGCAGAAATGAACGTAAAGACTATCACTGCCGAAAAGATTTCGAAGTTATGTCGAAAAAAAATAATTTACGAGTATTCTGCGCATTCTCCAGGGATCAAGAGGATAAAATGTAAACTATAATAACAAACAAAAATGTGACAAAAACGTATATCCACTAATGAAATTAAACGCTCAAATTTTGTTATTACAGATACGTACAACACGTGATCCGAAGGGAGCGTCAACTCTGCTGGGAGCTTTTGCATAAGGGCGGATCGATTTATCTATCAGGTAGTTCGAAGAATATGCCGAAATGTGTTCGTGATGAATTCATCGAACTTGCTCGAGATCTCGGCCAATTAACTGAAAGTGACGCCGAATCTTTCATTAGCAACCTCGAGAAAGTTGGCCGATATCAGGAAGAAACTTGGGGATGACCATCACATTTTTTATAATTATTATATCAACGAAACGGTCAAATAAAAAGCGCTAATAGACTTTAATTTAAATTTAATCCGCCATTGCATTTTTTCAGTATATAAACCTTAGGAAAAAACGTAATAGTGCTATTCGAATGTTACAGTGTTTCTCATTCTGAAATTGTCATGGCTGATTTCACATGCGTGTAACGAAGGTTAGGTAATCTACTTTATCCAAAACCTCCAAAACACACATCGCATAAAAGTTTTAACCTCCGTTGCAGGTCATAGTTAATTTACTGCACGACGTATTGCTCGAATATTCTTAATATTTAATTTATTATTAAATCGGAACGAGATTTATTGATAGGTATGTAAGATTACTAATGTCCGATTACAATGTGACGAATAGAACATAAAAACAGACTTCTCAAGAGTTGCGGGTACCGGCGGGTTTTTATATACTGCAGTGACGAACAAATTGTATAGAAATTCATTTCGAATCAAAGGATGCCAGAATATAAACGTTTAGCGATACACAATTCGGCTTGTAACGATCTTTACTTCAAATTTCAGGAATGTGAAGCAGCGGTAAGCATAACTGAGCAAAGACCAATGTATAATACTTTGATAAATTTGTTGTAACCTAAGTTAGGTTGTATGATTTTTCAGCATCCATACAGGAGAATATTTGGTTTCTGTTGGGAAGTGCAAAAGGCTTTTCGCAATTGCATAAAAGAGCAGGTAACAGGAGAATGTTCAAGGTGACGAGGTCGTGTAATAAAACGAAATGCAATGTGTCTAGACGACTTCCAATGTGTGCAAGTTTGTTTCATTCATGAACCAGGTACAATGTGTTTTTTGTTTCCAGAGGGTTATACAGCGAGCGGAAAATTTGCGGAAAGCCGAAGAGAAGCAGATGAAGTTTAAGGAATACCTTGCATCAGAAGAAAATAAGGAACAATTATGATCGATTCGACAAGCACTGTAGAAATGGGTTCTGGAAACTTGGATGTGCTTGGTGACGAGTTAGAATTCCCTCCTGAAGAAGATATATTTGATATGGTGAAAGATGTGAATCTAAATGATCCTTTGCCTACGGTGACGGAACGTTACTTCACTGCTTATTATCGCATAAATTTTCCAAAGGAAGGCGATGACATATGCATAAGAATGCATACAAATAGATTATGCATGATATCGTTAGCACCAAGTCATGCTGTTTACCAAGAAAATAGGAAGATTGAGAAAGTCGATTTTCAAGTTACCGATAAATTGAATAGAGCCGATAATACAGTCTCGGGCAAAGCAAAGCACGGTGCTCAACCAATGCACGAATCTTCAAAAATTTGCTCGATAACATGCACGGATGGAAACACCTGGACAATTAGATGCGGCATGAACGGTAAATTAACCGAAGCAAATACAGATTTGTTAGAAAATCCAGCCCTCGTCATGGAGCCACCGCACAAAGGTGGATACCTTGCAATTGTTTTGCCAAAGATCAACACAATCGACAAACTGAAAGATTCTCTCATGACTCAAGAGGTCTATGATGCGGCGATACGCGATCGTTCAAACTCAAAAATCAATAATATTTCGACTAAGACTAACGGAGCTGTAAAAAGACCTTGCGAAGATGATAAAAAGCCAGTACAGTGTAGAGAGAAAATTATAAGGATGGAAGCACAGGAATGCGAGCACAATGTTGTGGACGATAAGATTGAAACAGCGATGCTATCGTGTACTTGATTGTTATACAGGATGTAGATGACTGTAGAATTCTTGAAAAATATATATAAAGTTATATTAAGTCGATAAATTATGTTCATCGTACGTTTAATATTATAATTCTTATAGGTAGTATACTCAACAGTATTGTGACTGGAACTGAAGATTTGGTAGTGAAAACTTCGATACTCATACCAAGGTTTTCCTTTAACAAAGAATGCTCGATCTTCGAGTGACTACAGATCATTGTTTCAAGACCCATATGGCAGAGAGAACCTACATACCATTATTAGTTATATATACTCTGAACATAATATGTAATGCGTAATCTTTCCATCTTGCATTACATGTTTGGCTCACTGCATTTACCTCAATAATTATCTAGATGATATCTCGCGCATTTCTGCCTCAGATATCTATCTAAACTGAAATACTAAAAATAAATACACGTCACGGTCTTTAAGCTCAAGAAGGGCTGAATACAAATTCTAACCATGTTGGCATACTGCCATTGCTACCAAAACAATTGAATCGCCTATTTATCATTTAGATTCACCTAGTTTTCCTTCACACCATCTTTAAGAAGTTTATTACCCACTACCATTTCGCCCACCATCGTCTTTGCCGTCCGGGTTTTCGTTCTTCGGAGACCTCATCAAATTGCCTAACACTATACCAATGAATAGAATAAGTCCTACTTCATGATTGGAGATAAATTTGTTGGCGCAGTCCTTAGGATTGTTTATGTTTAGCGTGCTTATCTGAAAGTAAATATATGTTTTGTCAAAAAATCAGAAAGCTTCCCAAAGTACAACAAAATAAGCAAATTACCTGGTTTGCAAGGTGTCCTCCTACTAATCCTACAGCCGCATAATACGGCCATGCTTGTCCAGATATTGCACCAGAAGCAACAAGACTGATGATCATAGATGTAGCAAAACCCATCAGGTACAATTCTGTTTTGTCACCGAATTTGAGAGCAGTAGACTTTATGTTCAATAGAACATCGTCCACTTTGTCCTAAATGAAAAATGATTAAATTGGATGAGTTTTAGGGTAATCCCACTCATTTTGAAAATCGTCATTCAGACACCCACCTGATGGGCATAAATAGTATCGTACAATATGGTCCAGCATATCCCAGCTGTGTAAAGTGGCAAGCAAACGGACCAGTCACAAGAGCCATGCACTGCTGACCATCCTAATAGTGCGCCCCAGTTGAAAGTCATCCCTAGTATTAGTTGAGGCCAATGTGTGATTCTCTTCATGAGTGGATAAATTACCACTAATCCTGTAATTTATAAATATTAAAGCCTATAAATAAGCTTGGAGACAGAATGAACTCAGTACTTAAATAAACCTAGACATATTGGTTTCGATATCGATAGATTTTCAATTAGTAATTGCCGATTGGGATGTTTATCTTATACTATTTATTATAAAATGGTCCTTACCAAGGGAACTTGCTCCTAGTATAATGCTATACCAGTTGAGCTGCAGTAAGACCAACAAACCAACGCTCAATTGTCCACCAAGAAATACCAGAGACTGCATTTGCGTCACTTCACCAGTAACCAAGGGTCTATCCTTTGTTCTGGCTACCTAACATTGTAACGTTTAGATATCATTGTTTGCCATTTTGCAAGTAAGAAAAAAATAATGCTGTAATGGGGATCTACATTACCTTTTTATCTATGTCTTGATCCCACATGTCATTTATAGTGCAACCAGCGCCTCTCATGACTAATGCACCTAGACCAAAGAGTGTCAACATATTAATATCTGGTAACGAGCTTGCAGGTGCTGCCATTGCTATACTCCATCCACAGGGCCAGAAGAGAAGCCACGATCCTGAAAATGCAATGAAAAAATTTCTATCTTCGTAAACTATGAAAAGAATCCAACTCATTTACTTAGTAAATACAATTGTGTACCAATAGGCTTATCTATCCTCATAAGCTTCATGTATGGTTGTACAGCAGGTGGTGAAGAATTAACCATTTTAGCCGCAAAGCTTAAAGGCTTATTGTCTTTGGAATTGTACATGGTTTTCAATGGATGAGAATCAGCCCCATATTCGGAGGTAGGTAAATCTGCTTTGGTTCTGGATTGAAATTTAATTTTGTCTGTTGCACACCCACTGGTATGAATACCAGGGTAATTGACCAGTGTCCAATGCCATTGTATCGATCTACCCTTGCATTGGGTATAACTCCAAGATCTCAATTTTAACAATGGTATCAATCCACTTACACAGTTCCGTTTCCCCATCCTCAGCATTGTTCAATTCTGAATCTGTAACATTTTTGAAAAATAATCTTTCTCTACGTTAAACTTTGAAAATATTATAAACCTTTCGCGAGAGAACAAGTGTATGACCTGACTTAATGACATGATTAATCTCACTTGTAAAACATTTATTTTGATTCGATATGCAATTCTTAACTGGCCATAGGTACATAGGGCTACATAACCTCATACCTTCGAGCACGTTAGTCTTATCAAGTTTACAAAGCTTGCGCATATTATTAGTAAATATAAACCCATGAACCATCAACTGTATTTTCGTACCATCTACTAAACATTTTGCAGTTTTGTATCTACATAAATCCTTTTTCGTTATTACATAATTCTATACTACAATTGTGATCGATGCGGCGAATGATGCCTCATGCTTTATAACCTAAGCATAACTAAACGATCATCGACTATTGTGCAACAGTCCTTTAATGGAATCCTGTAGAACCGACTATCATTGATATAATTGATATGAAATTTCGATGATAATAAAAACACGCCAGATTTCATTTTTTCATCCATACACATTAATTGCAGCCTTATGGATGTGCATATTTCGTAAGATTTCTAATGTTTTTTGTCAGAATCGAGCAGTGGTGTTCTTTAACGTATTTGGGACATTGGGACTATATAAGTTTCACTTGCGACGCCGGAGGGCGCCACTTGCCCATTCCAAAATCGAAATTCAAAAAAATAAAAACACAAGCACGGGAATGCATACAAATATTGAAAACGTTTAACAAAATATCACCTAAAATTATCAGTAGGGTAATTATGATATTAATATAAATCATTCTACCCAAAATCGGGAGAAATGACAAACATAACCTATCATTTTCAATAATTCAATGCAAAAAATAAATGAAAACCATTTTACAAAAATAATGTTTTCCGAGTTACTCAATCATACGTCTATCAAAACAGTATATAAAAATACTGGATTACTTGTTACGATATTATTATACAAATTTTAATTAATTTCTTTTATTAACGACCTCATATAAAGAAACGCTACTGTAACCCTTTGAGCCTTAAGGACGCATATATGTCTCAGCCTATGCGTCTGCTGACCACATAAGCTTGAAGGTACTGAAGTCTCAAAGGGTTAATAAACAGTTTTATTAAAGTAATGATCTCGATGGTCTTTGCGCGCGAAATTTAAAGCGATCTAGAGCCGACAAGGTCACGATCGACAATGATAAAAGCCTGGGCCGCGTTCAGAAACGTTGTGGCTAAGGTAAAGTATACCCAAACGCTTTTAGAAACCGGAAACTCGCAATGATGACCTTGCAGCGGGTTAGGGCGGGTCACGTGACGTTACCTTACCTTCACCCGCGGGTAACGTTTCTGAACGCGGCCCTGGATTGTTTACCTCGTGCACGAGACAGAAAAACATTTATTCTCGCCGATTTACACCGAGCCCTCTAGAATGCATGCTCTAGAATCGATTGTTACGAGTAGGATAATTGATATCGCTGATTATCCGACGACGATCTCAAATCTTCAAACGTCGATCATAACTCTTAGGAAAGATATGTAGGAAGCTGAAATTTTCAAAATGTCCATAAAAGTTCCGAGCGTCATGACAAAGAACTTTCCAGCTGTGACGCGAATCGGTTTGCCTGCGCGCATCATGATAAACACAAGATCTCTTGTAGTTTTCGGCGTGAAGTTGTACCATGGAATTTCGTAAACGGCGTTTCCTAGTGCTTCGTTTTGGCACGTGAGATAATCGCCACCGTAGCTGTAGAGAAATAATTGCGACATGAGCGAGGATAGTACCACGCTTGCCTTTATTCCCGTGAACGCATCGTCAGTTTTCAGGGCTATTATCACTTGCACTCCTAAAAACATAAAAATTATGTTTTAAAGAACGAGATCTTCGATTCTTTTTTTTGTGTATTTATTGTCTTTAGGGTGTATGGTAATATAGCCCGGTCGAATTAGCATTTGACCCGGAAAAATCTTAAGGAGCAATTTTCCTTTGGAATTCGTGAGGGGGAGGGGGTCATTGGCAGTTTAAATTTGGTTTTGCGTGGTATTCGATCCGTTGCGTCTTCCGCCATCTTGATTTTAAGGGTTAATTTTTGTTTATTGAATAACTCGTTTATTTTAAGTTTTACACGAAAAATAGTAATAATAAAAGTTGTTTAAAATTAAATTTTCTACAATTTTGTTTATTATTAATTTTTTCTTAGGATCGATATTTTCCGATTTATACCCCAGAAGAGGGGGCGATTTTTTGTTTCATTAACAAATCGTTTATTTTCAATTTTACATGAAAAAATGTTATAAACAAAGTTGTTTAAAATTAAATTTTTGATAATTTTGCTTCTTATCAATTTTTTCATCGGATCGATATTTTTCGATTTATACCCGAGAACAGGTGGCAGTAAAATGTTATGATTACATTATCACGTTTATTTTCAATTTTACCTGAAAAATTGTTACATTCAAACTTGTTTGAAATTAAATTTCCTACAATGTTGGTTCTTATCAATTATTTGGTAGGATCGATATTTTTCGATTTATACCTAAGAAGTGGTGAGGGCGAACCTATATGTCTCATTATCGCGTTTATTATTGATTTTTTCGTATTATTTTGCTAGGGTATAAATCGAAAAATATCGATCCTAGGAAAAAATTAATAACAATCAAAATCGTAGGAAATTTAATTCCAAACAACTTCTGTTATTACTATTTTTCGTGTAACATTGAAAATAAACGAGTTATTCAATAAACAAAAATGTACCCTTAAAACCAAGATGGCGGACGACGCAACGGATCGAATACCACGCAAAACTAAATTTAGACTACCAGTGCCCCCCCCCCAAACAAATTCCGAAGGAAAATTGCTATTTAAGATTTTTTCCGGGTTTGCCTCTTTTGTGAGCTAACTCGACTGGGCTAATAGTTGTGAATTTTCTTTTCATTAAGTTTGTTTCCTACACTCAAATGTATCTTGCACAATTTGTCACAAAGATAATACTAACTTAACGTCGTTATAAGTGTTTTAGAAAAATGAAAATTGGGAGATTTTTCTCAAAAGGATGTACTTACCCATGATGCAAATGAGAAGGGCGCTCATGAGGAGTTGAACAAGAATAATGAGATGAAAGGTATTTTCCAATTTGGCAACAAGATCGATGAGGTGAGAATGCCTTTTGGCAAGTTCGAGGAGATGTTCCCTGGCAATTTTTTCATCCACCTGATCGTCGATACCTATTGTGGCAAATTGTCTTTTCAGTATCTCAAATTGTCCGCATATGTGCATCGCGATGCCAAAGAAGAAAACATCGTTGCCACAATTTCCTAGACAAGTGGCGAAGAGCTGAACGATTTGAAGAAGAAAAATCGGATGATAGAGTACGCTTGTAGAAATCATTTCGAACGTGCATGCGGTTTGTAGAGGAAAATTTCGAGGCACTTCTGTGGAATTTGGATTAAAATTAAATATTGACAGTGGCAAGGCAAGAATGATCCACGACAAAGTGCCACCGGTCGCTGGAGCCATGAGCGAAAAACAAACGATTCTTCCTATACGAGCGTGTTTCGACATTATTTCACGAAATTTTGAGTTCTCCATTAACAAAGCGCCGGACCAATCCTTCACTGCTGATGACACATTATTGTAAACGTCTTCTTGATAAAGTCTCACTATGATTCCTTTGGCACAAGCGAGACTCGCAAATACATCGAGCACAAAAATATCCAGTACCACCTCGATACCACGACAATTCAAGAGAATTTCAGTCGTCAGACAAATTGACGTAGCTGCCTGAAAATTATAGAGAAACATTCTATCGTCATGACGAATGAGAGTTGCACATTGAATGAAAGAATTTCCATTGGAACTCAAAATATCTTCAACTTCCAAAATATTTTATAATTTATATTAATGCGTTACATGCAGCAGCGTTTTAAAAAACTTTTATACAGAGAACTTTGTCATTCATCATCATTGTATTTTTACCAATCAAATTTCATTTCCTGACGAATAAGTATATAATTAAAAAATGAATTATCGATAGAATCAAAACTACTTGAAAAATCATCAATCGCCTAATCCGGAGTTTTGGAGTTAAATTAAATATTCGAAGCAGTTGTGAAAATCATCCCCTGTTTACCTGTGTGAGTGCCGCAATGACGAGACGAACGTCGGAAAAAATTTCGCCCCGATTTAGTGGCCATATACCCAAAGGCCACATTATCAGTCTGTACACTGCAAATTCGTAACGCGTATCTTCGTTCCATCTTACAGACGTCATGACACTGAAGATATTTTCTATGTTATGCGGATAATTTGCATACGATCTAAGAAATGACTATACCAGGCTCGTCCTATTCGCGGTATCGTTTTTCGCTCCGGAGAAACTTCTGATCGTTTTTATGATCGCGCTTGGAATGACGTGTATACAAAAGAACTCCCCTTACTCTATGCAATAATATTACAAAAACGCTAAGGGAACGTCAAATATTGATAGGCTTGGAAGGGAGCGCTTAGGGTTGACAACCCGATCGCTTCCTCATTGTGTATTCATACAGTTCTTTGTATCGTTGTTACTCCCTGGTACGTTCCATAGAATTATATTCTATTATTGTTATCCGAACGTCGACATACATCGAGAAACGAAAATTGCCCTTGCAAAAACGTTTTATTCTCCTTGTCGCAACTGTATTCTCTCTATTCACGTTTAATATATTTCCTTGTGGTCTTTTGCAGGTGAAAGGGTTGAGGGTGAAATCGGAGTTTGCGTACAAGGTTCTTCGTTGCACTTCCCTGGACTAGGAGCGATCAGTTTGAGTGTTGAAGTCCTGTGGAATGGTCAAGGAAGTTTTCCTCCGGAAGTGGTAAAGAACAGAAGTATTTTGAAATTGTTGTGCTTCATGTTAAAGGAATTTATTCTAAAAACAATTCTTCCATCGCTGTTTTTGTGTTCTAGAGGTTTCATCGTGTTCTCTTCTATTTTAGAATTGCGATTCGATTATTTTAACAGAAGTTAACAAAACTTTGGTAAATAGAAAGGAAACGTACGTGTCGTTAAGAAAACTTGTTACGTTCGCCGATGAGAATTTTCATTACTGAAAGATAGGAGGCTACGAGTTTGACGACATCGGTGAAAGTGGAATGTGTCATTTGAATGAAACTTTGTCCAGCGGTAAGATATATCGAATAATTGGCTCGCACCATCACGAGTAGGAGATCCTTTCGCAGGTTGATCGATAATTCGTACCACGGTACAGCGTAAATCGTGTCGACGAGTGATCGCGAGTGATGAGTCAGATTGTCACCGATGTAAGTGTATATGAAACACTGGACTATCATGAAGTTCATAATCGCAAGATTTTGCATGGTGTCGTAGAGGTGACCGTCTTTAAGAGCGATCAAAAAATTCGTACCTGAAAATTAAAAAAATTATTAAAAACAACTTTTTTGTTTTACGTAATCGAAGGAGTCTTAAGAATGTGAAGAGGCCATTCCAGTGTAAAATTTGTTGGAGATTGTTTTTCTTTTTCATTGATAAAAATATGGTCTTTCAGAAATATGCTGTTAAATTTGCGTTGTGAAATTTAATTTATTCTGGTTACTACAACATTTTTTAGAAAAAGGCATAAATAATTGGACTAAACGAACAAAAATCGAACTGATTTTAGAATTTTATTAAAAATCTCTCGAATCGCAATCTCATGTCGGCCATTCCAGTGTAAAATTTGTGGAAGATCGTTTTTCTTTTTCATTGTCAAAAAATATGGTCTTTCATAAACATGCTGTTAAATTTTGGTTGTGAAATTCAATTTATTCTGGTCACTACACCATTTTTCAGAAAAAGGGATTTGGCCAGCATAAATAATTGGACTAAGTGAACAAAAATCGGACCAATTTTAGAATTTTATTAAAAATCTCTCGAATCACGATCTCATGTAGGCCATTCCAGTGTAAAATTTGTTGAAAATCGTTTTTCTTTTTCATTATCAAAAAATGTGGTCTTTCATAAACATGCTGGTAAATTTTGGTCGTAAAATTCAATTTATTCTGGTCACTACACCATTTTTCAGAAAAAGGGATTTGGCCAGCATAAAGGATTGGACTAAATAAACAAAAATCGGACCAATTTTAGAATTTCATTAAAAATCTCTGGAATCACAATTTCATGTATGCCATTCCAGTGTAAAATTTGTTGGAGATCGTTTTTTCTTTTTCATTGTCAACAAATATGGTCTTTCATAAACATGCTGTTAAATTTTGATCGTAAAATTCAATTTATTCTGAACATTACAACATTTTTCAGAAAAGGGATTTGGCCAGCATAAATAATTGGCCTGCGCGAACAAAAAATCGGACCAATTTTAGAATTTTATTAAAAAAAAGGAAAGTAGCCATTTTTAAAGCAGCTATACCGAAATGGTCCCTTACACAGGAGCAAGTTATACCTGATACCGTGATGATGGTCACGCTCATACACAACTGAACCGCGAGATTGCCCGAGTAAGCTTCTTCGAGCAAACTCGCGAGTTTGTGCAAATGCTGGTGCCTTTGAACAAGTTCTTTCAATTTCACGCGAAGTTTCCTCGAATCACCATTATCCTTTAATCTCTCGAATCGCAATCTCAAAATCTCAAATTGTCCACAGAGATGCGTCGCTAATGCAGTGAAAGCTCCGTCGTATGCGAAAAGTAAACTGGAATTCGCGAGTATCTGGTACAGTTGAGTGACGATTATCACAGCGTAAACAAGATCGGAAACGTCGTTGAACTGGCAATTTGATGGGAACAAAAATGTTCTGTTCGACGTCACGGTCGCGTTAAAACTCATCGACCTCGTCCTCGGATCGGGAAAAAAAACTTTCAGCGAAGAAACACCACCAGCGAGTAATCCAGTAGGGACGTAAACGAATGTTACAATTTTGTAGATTAGCTCGTATCTTCTCATCGTCGAATGATACTTTCTCATTTTCGAAGACGACCAATCTCGAATCGCCGAAGCTACGTTCGTGCGAATTTTCTCTTGGTGTATCATGTAGAATGATAATTTTGATAAACAGAGAATGCCATAAGCGAAGACTATCAGGCTCTTCACAAAGTCGGCGTCCTCTTGGTCACAATTTAGATAAGCCTCGTACAGCGAAATCACCAACAGATAAATCTACAAATAATTATTATAAAAAATGGTTTTCCTCAAAATTTACAAGACAATTTTTGTTAGAAGTTTTTAGCTTCCGTAGACTTTTCAATAGTTGGGAAGTAAGGCGAATAAATTCATGGGTCTGATTTCTTACACCGCACCATTTGAAAAATTCCAAAGACTTGACGAAATCGTAAAAACTGTGTGTTCTTGAATAGAGGCCAGACACCGAAAGGAAGTGAAAATAGTTCGATTATTCGGAAAGCTCTTCTAGCTTCAGGAAGCTCACGACTCATGACTGCAAAGTTTTCGACTACGTACCTCTTGTAGAATATTCTGAAATTGTTTCTCGCACACACTGCATATTTAATGAATATCTTGTGAAATAAGTAATCATTTTCAATTTCGTGGCCAAGTCCGGAACACACTTTAGCATAATTAATTTTCATTACTTATTCGGTCAGGACGTGTCCATAGCGGTTAATTAAACTACTCAATGTATACAGGGTGAATTTTATAAAGTGTAACAGGCTTTATTCCAAGGTAGATGGGATCATTACAAACAAAAGTTGCAAATATACATTGGAGATATTTTTAATAGTTTACGAGATATAAATGTTTAACTTGGTCCAATCAGAGAGCGCCGAGAAGCGTTGGCGCCACCCACTCCCGCCCTAGCCATACAGATAGCCGTAGAGATGTAGAGCGTTACATTTGGGGTTGCAAAATTCAGAGCCGTCAATTTCATTTATTATATTATTACACAGTTATTTTTATTTCTCGAGCATTGGCTGTTCAAGCGGGGAGTGGGCGGCTCCAACGCGTCTCAGCGCGTTCTGATTGGACCAACTTTAAAAGTGTATATCTCGCAAAATATTAAAAATATCCTCAATATATATCTGCAACTTTTGTTCGTAATAATCCCATCTACCTTGCAATAAAGTCTGTTACATCTTATGAAATTCACCCTGTACGTGAAAATAACTGTAATGTTATCAAAATGTCATAAAAAATCATTCAGTTCTTTTGATTCGACGTTCAGAAAAAGTTATACTATTTTGATTTTTTCAGATCTTTATTTTCAATCTAACTTACCTGAACTTTTTAATCACGAAATTGAAGAAAGATAAGTTGCTTCAACTCTCAATGTTTCATAAATTCTTGTTACCTCGAATATGTCCAAAGAATAAATTACAACTCTTAAACTGCTTGCAAAAATCGTACAAACAGAAATCTTGTTCTTGAAACTAGACGAGTTTTGTAATTCCATTGTACGATGATCACGACTGAGCGTTGTCTACTACCTTCCGCCCTACCGTGACGTCAAACTTCCCTCCCACGATCAGAATAATTAACGAACCATCCACGCAACAAATAAACTACCCCAATTTTGTCACCGTGCCAGGTTTGCCCTTAAATTAAATTTCTTCTTCCATTATTCATTCAGCCACTACGAGCAGTTATATTTTCGCCGGACGTCAGTCTCCGATGCTCGTTCTATTTTACACGATAATCATTATTATTATACAAGCACGCAATAAATATATTCAAGTTATCACGAAACACAGAAATATATTTACGTCTCGTACAAAAATTCACTTTTGATATTGAATTCAACGAAGGTGGATCCTTCCAGTTGATTGTCCTTCGAGTCTTTCAATCCTTAATCAGAACATTCAACACCGACAGATAGGAGAGTGCTGTCTTAACAACATTGGTAAAAGTCGCTCGAGTCATTTTGAAGAATTTACCAGCTGTCAGGTAAGTCGAGGTGTTCGATCGCATCAACAGAATTATAACATCTTGCGACATTCCCAAAGGCATTTTTCGCCATGGACAATCGTAAACAGCTTGGCCGATCTCTTCTACCTGGCTACTTATATTTTCTCCGATGTAAGCGTAGACGAAGGTCTGCATGAGCGTAAATATCAGAATACCAAAACTCGTGATGGCACCGTACTTATTACCCTTCTTCAAAAATATCAAAAAGTTGAAACCTGGAAAATACGAATTTGGTTGAAAAAATCGTCACAATTAAATCAGAATAACTCATTACTATAAAACGATGTATATAAACCTGTAACATTGATAAGAATGAGATTCATGAGCACGTGAGTGAACATTATCATGTTGAACGAGTCCTCGACAAAATCGGCCAGTTTCAACAATTGTTTGTGCCTCGCGACGAGAATTCCAAACTCACGTCTCGTTTTCGTCTCACTCTCTCGCACTCTGAACCTCTCAAATTTTCTTTTCAGTATCTCGAATTGACCACCGAGATGATAAGTTATCGTTATGAAAAGTAAGTCGGTACACAAATTAACGCAGACGCAAATAATGTATTGAAGACATTGCTCGAACGTGATGAGCCAGTAGAGAGTTTGGGAAACATCGTTGAAAGAACAAACCGATGGAAATAAAAATCTTTTCTTGAGTATCATGGTCGTATTTGCCACGAATTGTTGTTCGGTATTGTTGTTTGTTTTGACAAATACAGTGCGATCAAAGACAAAGCCTTTTAGAGGATACAAGAGAGCTATTGTTCCAGTCATATACGAATAACTTCGTACTAGTTTGGTGTAAAGATTTTTATACTTTGTCATTATCGGATTGTAGCCACTGCGATTTGTTGATGACCAATCGTCGATCGCTGATTCGATATTGAATCGCAACTTTTCACGATTAACTTTGTAAAGCATTAATTTCACTATCGCTATTATGACGAAACTGATTACGATGAGCATGTCGACACTGTATTCGGTGTAGTCACAATTATTAGATATTTCGTACCAGGAACTGATGAACAGCAGGACCTAGAAATGAAAATTTTGAATATGTTGTACGTATGTGAAAAATTAATTTCGATAAAAAGATTGTGAATATTTGTATTTATGAAAATTTAAGGACGTGATGACACGAGAGGTGACTTATCTTTTGTGTATTGTAGAGACACGATTCTGTATATAAATATGATATAAATTTTAATTTATAGTTTTTAAATTATTATTAAAAATTTTGTTAATTAAAGCAAAGTATAAAATGAACATAAATTGTTTTTTAAGATTTTATTAATTTGGATGGGAGTAAGAATTTAAGTTGGTGAACAAAATATATAACACTTACCATGTGAAAAATCGAGAAGTTAAAACGAATTTTTGAAAACGCATCGTTTTTTTGAATTGGCCAGAGACCGACCGCCGAATTTAATAAAAAGACTCCGAGGGCGTTCGAGCTGTGAGATTTGATCCAATTGATGCCGATCATGCCTGATTGTTCGTTGATAGAAGCACGTGTTATACATAAGAGCGAGGGCTTCTTTGTAAATCTTGCCAGAATTCGCTGCTTCACTTCGGAATATTCTTTCGACATTGCTCGAAATATTTCGACGCGCAGGCTCAAATTTTCTGTTTATTGGCTATCGACTTATCATTAGCCTGAAAAGTCTTCATTAGCGTGTCGTGTTTACCAAGCCACGACTCGCTCAACATTAAGCAATTAGCATGAAAATTATATTCTCATCATTACGCTAAGATAAATAGCACGAGGGTTGGAACAAGTTCGTAGCTATCACGCGTACAACAAGAGGTTGGACGATCCATTTTTTATTCGCCCGTGATGTCAGGTGGACAGTCGATCAATGTACACAGGCAAAATTTGTAGACAAAAAACAAAATTCATGCCGCTAATTAAAAAGAAATTTGTGATTTTGAAAGGGAAGTCAAAAATCTCGTGGGCGAATTGAACAAATCGAATAGTTTAATAGTAAAAATTTTATTTGTGATCAAAGTCATCAAATTTTATTGATTTTATTTCAAGGTCGTATCATTTTGTAATAATGCTAAATCTGGCGTGTCTTGAAATAAGATTCGCTATGAAAAACAAAACATCGATTTTATTCGTTAAGCAATATTCGTAAGAGCGACAGATAAGAGGATGAAATTTTCACCACCTGCATGAAAGTCGCTCGCGATATGTCGAAAAATTTCCCAGCCGTCAGATGTGGCGAAATGTTCGATCTCATCATGACTAATACGAGATCCTTGGACAAGTAAGGTGGCAATGCGTACCACGGTGCATCGTAAACAGATTGCATCACTTTGTCACCCTGACTCTGCAACGCTTCTCCGATGCACGTGTACATGAACGATTGCAGCAACATGTACTGCATCATCGCCAGATTTTTCAAAATGCCATAAACAAAGTTGGTTTTTATTGCTATCAGGAAACGAAAACCTATTACAAAAGAAAAGATAAAAAAGTAGAACGAATTATAAAACATGAATTTAAATTAGAAAAAAGGAACAATAATTTAAAAGTGAGAGAGGATTATAAAGAAATTTAATTCGAAGTCTAATTAGGAAAAATAACAATAACGAAATTTATCATAGACATAAATTAATAATTAACGGGATAAACCACTCTAGAGGCCGACAGATATAGCAAACTGTGGGATTTTTTTTTCAAAGAAACTAAACAGCGTATCAAATTTCGGTAAAAAGTATTATCATACTATTGTTATTATACTATATCGAATTCTTGTTCCTTTATTATTGTAAGAAAACTAAAGAAAAAAAGTAAACAGCGTATCAAATTTCGGTAAAAAGTATTATCATACTATTGTTATTATACTATATCGAATTCTTATTCCTTTATTATTGTAGATTTGAATTATTGACATTATTGGACTTTGTAGCGCTGATAAAACTTAAAAATAATGCTCAGTACTCGTATAATAAGAACCTTTTTACCGAATTTCGATATATATTGTTTAGTTTCTTTGAAAAAAAATCTCAAAACTTGCTACATTTTTCGGGCTCTAGAGTAGTTTAGCCCTTTAACAGTCAGTGTTACATGCGTCGTACGCATCGAAAATTTAATCAGTAAACGTACGAGCACCAAACAACCGATCGGGTTAAAAATTGGTAGGTACACAGAGCATTATGGCAAAAAGTGACGACTGGTATTTTTTTTGCAAAATTTTCACCACATTTCTTTAGATACCTTCAAATTTTTAACACGTCGGGCCGAACAATGTAGGGACGGTGGTTTGGAGTGGCTAATCGCCAATCGTGGAAAAAATATACCAAGAGCCACTATTTACATCATTCTCTGTGTATCTGCCAATTTATATCCTGATCGGTTCTTCAGTGCTTGCTGAAATACTGATCGAAATTTCCAAGTGTACGTCGCATGTAACACTGACTCTTAAAAAGAAGCTTCTCACCGGCGACGCTAATGGAGATGATGCACGTCAGCAACTGTATGAGAACGATTTTGTTGTAAGCATCCTCGAGTAAAGCGGTGAGTCGCAAAAGATGTTGATGCCTCACGATCAGACCGGTCAATTTTGGTCGATCGATATTTTCGATCGGTAAATTCGCGTTAGCAAATTTTATCTTAAGAATCTCAAATTGACCACAAAGGTGTGCCGTTAGCGCGAGAAAAAAACCGTCGGTGCTAACACCTACGAAGCAACAAACAACCAGCTGAATGAGTTGATTGAAGAAGAGAACGAAATAAAGCGTTTTCGGTACGTCGTTTAGGGTGCAAGTCGATGGGAACAGATATCGTTTCTTCACGGCGTATTCGGTGAAGTTCGTCGCCGTAAAGCGACGATTTTTCACCTCGACCACTTCATCCGGATCGATCACGATCACTTTGAGACAATAAAAAATAATGGACAACACCACTGCGATTAATAAACCGAACATGATCCTTTTGTAAATACGCTCGTAACTCGTCATTACGTCTCGGAAATCGACTAATTCTTTCCTCGACCAATCGCGTATCGCGGATTTGATGTTCGCCCCGAGCTTATCACGATATAAATGATAAGAAATTAATTTCGACAGGCTCATCATTGCTGATCCAAACATGAGAAAACTCTCGATGGAATCCTCGAAATTTCCACAATATTGAAACGTCTCGTACAGAGTGGTGAAAGCCATGATTATCTGGGACATCGTGAACAGAGTTTTCCGTTAGTTTCAATGTTGCTTGACTTAGCCGATTTTTGTTTTCACTTCGAGTTCGATTAGATATTTTTTCAACTCAATGAAACTTTAATTAATTGTCAGACAATCTTTAAGCAAGATCTAGGGATAATTTGACTCACTAACTCTACGAATCCAACGAAGACACGAATTTTGACATGGAGATCAACCTCGAGAAGCGGCCACAGACCGACGAGCCAGTTCAGTCTCGCGAAGAGTGCGAATGCTTTTTTCGCGTCGGTGCTCCAGATCAAATGCGGCATGTCTTTAGGTACGAAGGGTCGTCACCCCGGTGTCGTGTATTTGCATCAACCCTCTTATTTTCCTTCGTAGGACTTCGAGAAATACGCGAGATTACCCTCAGAACGTTCATCGAGCATCGCTAGACCGGTAATTCAGCTGAATACCAATACGCGTATTTTCTTCGATGCATATTCGATTCATTATTTATTATTCAGTCAGCAACCCTTCTATCCCTCGCATTTTTTTCTTGCGTTCTTTTACGCATGCGCACT